>WITN01000577.1:0-56224 GCA_015025155.1 Lactarius quietus
CATACCGTGCAAAGAAGAAATTTCAGGCGAGGAAACTGCGACGCTCTACGCAAAGCACATTGTAGCACGGTTTGGGCTACCATCGAAAATCATCAGCGACAGAGATCCCCGGTTCGCATCAAAGTTCACAAGAGAGCTATGCCGAATCCTGGGGATACAACAAAACATATCAACGGCCTACCATCCACGAACAGATGGACAATCAGAACGAACCAACCAATGGTTGGAACAGTATCTCAGATTATGGACTAACGAGCACCAAAACAATTGGGCTGACTATTTAGCGCTCGTGGAGTTCGCACACAACAATTGGACTAACGAGTCCACACGAGAAACGCCGTTCAGATTGCTAATGGGCTACCACCCACTTACCAACTGGACAGATAAGAAGTCACCAATACTGCGAGTCGAAAAACGACTAGAACAATTGAAGGAGATAAGGAGTCAGGCACAAGATCACATGCGACACGCGCAACAGTCATGGATCAAGCATCGTGACACCCCCAAATATCAAATAGGGGACAAGGTCTGGCTCGAGGGACGTCACCTTCGAACCAACCAACCAACCACAAAGCTTGCGCCCAGACAACACGGGCCATTCCAGGTTGTTCAGGTGATGTCTCCCGTCAACTACCGACTTGAACTTCCCACACAGTGGAGCATCCATGATGTTTTCCACACAGATCTCCTGACCCCTTACAAAGAAACGATGACTCACGGCGTAAACTATCAGCGCCCACCACCAGAGCTAGTGGGAGACGTGGAAGAATATGAGGTCGAAAGAGTACTAGACTCGAGAAGACATGGACGGGGGCGTAAGCTCCAATACCTCATCAAATGGAAGGGCTATCCCGACTCGGACAATCAGTGGGTCCCGTGGGACGATGTCCACGCAGAGGCAGAGATAAGGAAGTTCAAACAGTTCAATCCAAAAGCCGAGACTCACATAAAAGCAGCAATGATTGAACGGACAAGAACATCAACCCCCACTCCAATGGCACATGTCCCACTCACCCTTATCACCATTGACTTCCCTCCCGTCGAGGAGCTCGTCACCTACGACACCAACAACAATGTGGACAACCCATTCTGCTCCGCTATCAAGCAGGTCCGAGCAGTCGTCGAGCAAGATAGAGACAAGCAAGAACAACAAGAGCGAGACCTGGCCGAGGCTCGCCGGCAATTCCCCACACCCGCAGGCGGAAGAGTGGAGGAAGATGAGGAGGGACTACGGGTTGTTGAAGGAGGTGATGACCTCATGGCGGTCGGACCAAGTGACGAAGATGACGCCGAAGGAGAGACGGACGAGGATACAATGGCTGATGAGGCAAGTATCCTCCAGTCCTCCACCGCCTTCACATCCACCACCGCTGTCGACCGCTACGACAGTGATGAGTCCTCCAATGGCTCCTACCACGATGCCCACGTCATCTGCACAAGATGCGACAACCCTCAAAGCTACTGCCACTGCGCCCCTATGCGCATCCCCCCTCGAACCACCCACGAAGAAGAAAACGACATTACCGACAAAGCCATGGATGACGAAGGATGAGCACCGCCGGTTGCTGTCATCTATGGACCGACTGCGGAGGAGGGATACACCATGCGAGGACTCCCATCCTACGCAGAGGCACGCGACTCCTCACCCATCAACACGCGCCGAGCGGATGCGCCGAGGCGCCCTGTCCGTACCCTATCGCCTACCCCCAATGGATTCGTACTCAACAACGGGATGAACTGGGTACCGATGGTGATTGAGCACGAGGGTCGACGCATCCCCGCCAGGTATGTACGGGTGAGGATGCTCGACAACCCAGAGGCCTTTGGAACCATGGGGAGGGGTTCACCGATATACCGCGGGCAGCCAATGTTCAGCCATCAATACCATCATTGATGGGTCAGCCGATGAGCAAACTCTTTCATCACTCATGGGCCAACTGACGTTGGCCGAAATTGGAGATTCTTACCATGTTCATGGGCCAGCCGACGTCGGCTCGGAGTTTTTGCTCATTTGGGAAATAACTCCGAAGCACTCTTTCTGGAGATTGCTCCAGAGAAATGTTTCTGAAGTTTGCTCTGGAGTTACTGGAGTTTGCTCTGGAGTTGCTGGAGATTACTCTCAAGTTACTGGAGTTTACCCCAGAGTTGCTGGAGTTTACTCTGGAGTTACTGGGATTTGCTCTGGAGTTGCTCGAGTTCACTCCAGAGTGGCTGGAGTTTACTCTGGAGTTACTGGGGTTTACTTTGGAGTTACTGGGGTTTACTTTGGAGTTACTGGAGTTTATCCTGCAGTTACTGGAGTTTGCTCCAGAGTTGCTGGAGTTTACCTTGGAGTTGCTGGAGTTTACTCTGGAGTTACTGGAGTTTACCCTGGAGTTGCTGGAGTTCTCTCTGGAGTTGCTGGAGTTTACTCCAGAGTTGCTGGAGTTTACTCCAGAGTTGCTGGAGTTTACTCTGGAGTTGCTGGAGTTCACTCTGGAGTTTCTGGAGTTCACTCTGGAGTTGCTGGAGTTCCCTCTAGAGTTGCTGGAGTTCACTCTAGAGTTGCTGGAGTTCACTCCGGAGTTGCTGGAGTTTACTCCAGAGTTGCTGAAGTTCACTCTGGAGTTTCTGGAGTTCACTCTGGAGTTGCTGGAGTTTACTCCAGAGTTGCTGGAGTTTACTCCAGAGTTGCTGGAGTTTACTCCAGAGTTGCTGGAGTTTACTCCAGAGTTGCTGGAGTTTACCCTGGAGTTGCTGGAGTTTACCCTGGAGTTGCTGGAGTTTACCCTGGAGTTGCTGGAGTTTACCCTGGAGTTGCTGGAGTTTACCCTGGAGTTGCTGGAGTTCACTCTGGAGTTGCTGGAGTTCTCTCTGGAGTTGCTGGAATTTACTCTGGAGTTGCTGGAGTTTACTCCGGAGTTGCTGAAGTTCACTCTGGAGTTTCTGGAGTTCACTCTGGAGTTGCTGGAGTTTACTCCGGAGTTGCTGGAGTTCACTCCGGAGTTGCTGGAGTTTACTCCGGAGTTGCTGGAGTTCACCCTGGAGTTGCTGGAGTTCTCTCTGGAGTTGCTGGAATTTACTCTGGAGTTGCTGGAGTTTACTCCGGAGTTGCTGAAGTTCACTCTGGAGTTGCTGGAGTTCACTCTGGAGTTGCTGGAGTTCACTCTGGAGTTGCTGGAGTTCACTCTGGAGTTGCTGGAGTTTACTCCGGAGTTGCTGGAGTTTACTCTGGAGTTGCTGGAGTTCACCCTGGAGTTGCTGGAGTTCACTCTGGAGTTGCTGGAGTTTACTCCGGAGTTGCTGAAGTTCACTCTGGAGTTTCTGGAGTTCACTCTGGAGTTGCTGGAGTTTACTCCGGAGTTGCTGGAGTTTACTCCGGAGTTGCTGGAGTTTATCCTGGAGTTGCTGGAGTTTACCCTGGAGTTGCTGGAGTTTACCCTGGAGTTGCTGGAGTTCTCTCTGGAGTTGCTGGAGTTCTCTCTGGAGTTGCTGGAGTTCTCTCTGGAGTTGCTGGAATTTACTCTGGAGTTGCTGGAGTTTACTCCGGAGTTGCTGAAGTTCACTCTGGAGTTTCTGGAGTTCACTCTGGAGTTGCTGGAGTTCACTCTGGAGTTGCTGGAGTTTACTCCGGAGTTGCTGGAGTTTACTCCGGAGTTGCTGGAGTTCACTCTGGAGTTTCTGGAGTTCACTCTGGAGTTTCTGGAGTTCACTCTAGAGTTGCTGGAGTTTACTCCGGAGTTGCTGGAGTTCACTCTAGAGTTGCTGGAGTTTACTCCGGAGTTGCTGGAGTTTACCCTGGAGTTGCTGGAGTTTACTCTAGAGTTGCTGGAGTTTACTCTGGAGTTGCTGGAGTTCACTCTGGAGTTGCTGGAGTTCACTCTGGAGTTGCTGGAGTTTACTCCGGAGTTGCTGGAGTTCACTCTGGAGTTGCTGGAGTTTACTCTGGAGTTACTGGAGTTTACCTTGGAGTTACTGGAGTTTGCTCTGGAGTTGCTGGAGTTTACTCTGTAGTTACTTGAGTTTTACTCCAGAGTTATTGTAGTTTACTCCAGATTTACTGGAGTTTGCTCTAGAGTTACTGTAGTTTGCTCTGGAGCAATGTTACTGGACATTGCTCAGAAGGAAAGTTTCAACAATCCCCCTGGATGATGCATTTTGGCACGCCTCACCTGGCTGACACAAACATGCAAAAGCATAACACTGCACTGCAAGGTATTATTACACATCACCTATATTCCTACTATAGCCCCTATCATTCTATTTCATCTCTTATTTTCCTGTTGTGTTTCAAGTACAAGTGCAGACATATCTGACTCCACATTGCAATGTACATCTATCTTTTTTATTTTGCAGTTAAGTCTTGACCTATTTTGTTTACTGTTATATGATAACATATTAACAATGTATCTATTTTGTATAGAAACCCTCCTCTAAAAGCAGATAAATATTGTTGTCTTCTGTTCTTTTCATCTCATAGTGTGCTCATTCACTCAAATCTATTGTGCTTTCTCACCTTCTCCACTGCTTCAATACCTACACTCACCTCCATGCACACTGTTCATCATCTCAGGACTCCTTGTGCATGTCATAGGGACTCTTTCAGACTAGCACTCCCTGTGTGTGCTTTAGCACTCCTTGTGCACACTTGTGCACACCCCTACCCATTCTCACATACCTCTTGAACACTTGTACACCACTTTAAACCCTCTGCACACATTTGTGCACAGCTTTGCACACCTAAGAACTTCTCTGCACACACCTGGGCACACACCTGGGCACATGTGCACATCTCTGAAACTTCTGTACACACACATGCACATCTCTGACATGTGCACCATTCTGCACTGCTAGGCAACATCTCCACACTGCTACACATCACCCCAGTTGATGAGGTCAACTTTTGAACATGCTGCTCAAACCTTATCACCAGACCGATTTCTCTGCAAGGATTTGCTGAAGAGATTTTACTAGAGTATTTTCTTAGGAGTAATTCTTCTAGAGTTGTTAATTTTGCTGGAAGTGTTTCTATAGAGTGATTTCTCTCGAGTTGCTTCACTACAGGAATTACCTTGTGGTTGTGCCTCCAGAGACATTACTCTGGAGTTCTTTCTCTGGAACAGTTGATCTGGAGTTATTTCTCTGGATTGCTTTCTCCAGAGTGGCCACTGTGGAGTGATTTCGCTTAAGTTGTTTATCCAGAGTGATTTCTCCAGAATTGTTTCTCTGGAGAAATTACTTCAGATTTGTTTCTCCAGAGACATTACTCCAGAGTTCCTTTTCTGAAATGATTGCTCCAGAGTTGTTTGATTGCCCTGGAGTTGTTTCCCCAAAGGAAATACTCTGCAGTTGTTTTATCAGAGGAATTACTTCAGAGTTGTTTCTCTGGAGTAATTCTTCTGTAATAATTCTTCCAAACTATTGTTTTGGAACAATTATTCTGAGCAGACTGCTCCAGAAAGAGAGCACTGGAGTGTAGACCTTGTCTTCAGTGACTCCAGAGTAAACTCCAGCAACTCCGGAGTGAACTCCAGTAACTCCAATGTAACCTCCAGCAACTCTGGAGCAAACTTCAGTAACTCCAAGGTAAACTCCAGCAACTCCAGGGTAAACTCCAGCAACTCTGGAGTAAACTCCAGCAACTCTGGAGTAAACTCCAGCAACTCTGGAGTAAACTCCAGCAACTCTGGAGTAAACTCCAGCAACTCTGGAGTAAACTCCAGCAACTCTGGAGTAAACTCCAGCAACTCTGGAGTAAACTCCAGCAACTCTGGAGTAAACTCCAGCAACTCTGGAGTAAACTCCAGCAACTCCGGAGTAAACTCCAGCAACTCTGGAGTAAACTCCAGCAACTCCGGAGTAAACTCCAGGAACTCCAGAGTGAACTCCAGGAACTCAACAGTGAACTCCAGCAACTCCAGAGTGAACTCCAGCAACTCTAGAGTGAACTCCAGCAACTCTAGAGTGAACTCCAGCAACTCCAGGGTAAACTCCAGCAACTCCAGAGCAAACTCCAGGAACTCCAGAGTAAACTCCAGTAACTCCAGGTTAAACTCCAGCAACTCCAGGGTAAACTCCAGCAACTCCAGGGTAAACTCCAGTAACTCCAGAGTAAACTCCAGGAACTCCGGAGTGAACTCCAGTAACTCCGAAGCAAACTCCAGGAACTACAGGGTAAACTCCAGCAACTCTGGAGCAAACTCCAGTAACTCTGGAGTAAACTTCAGTAACTCCATGGTAAACTTCAGCAACTTCAGAGTATACTCCAGCAACTCTGGTGTGAACTCCAGCAACTCCAGAGTAAACTCCAGCAACTCCAGAGTGAACTCCAGCAACTCTAGGGTGAACTCCAGTAACTCCAGAGTGAACTTCAGGAACTACAGGGTAAACTCCAGTAACTCCAGGTTAAACTCCAGCAACTCCAGAGCAAACTCCAGTAACTCTGGAGTAAACTTCAGTAACTCCAGGGTAAACTCCAGCAACTCCAGGGTAAACTCCAGTAACTCCGGAGTGAACTCCAGTAACACCGAAGCAAACTCCAAGAACTACAGGGTAAACTCCAGCAACTCCGGAGCAAACTCCAGGAACTCCGGAGCAAACCTCCAGGAACTCCAGGGTAAACTCCAGCAACTCTGGTGTGAACTCCAGCAACTCCAGAGTAAACTCCAGCAACTCCAGAGTGAACTCCAGCAACTCTAGGGTGAACTCCAGTAACTCCAGAGTGAACTTCAGGAACTACAGGGTAAACTCCAGTAACTCCAGGTTAAACTCCAGCAACTCCAGAGCAAACTCCAGTAACTCTGGAGTAAACTTCAGTAACTCCAGGGTAAACTCCAGCAACTCCAGGGTAAACTCCAGTAACTCCGGAGTGAACTCCAGTAACACCGAAGCAAACTCCAAGAACTACAGGGTAAACTCCAGCAACTCCGGAGCAAACCTCCAGGAACTCCAGGGTAAACTCCAGCAACTCTGGTGTGAACTCCAGCAACTCCAGAGTAAACTCCAGCAACTCCAGAGTGAACTCCAGCAACTCTAGAGTGAACTCCAGCAACTCTGGAGCAAACTCCAGTAACTCTGGAGTAAACTTCAGTAACTCCAGGGTAAACTCCAGCAACTCTGGAGTAAAATCCAGCAACTCCGGTGTGAACTCCAGCAACTCCAGAGTAAACTCCAGCAACTCCAGAGTAAACTCCAGCAACTCCAGAGTAAACTCCAGCAACTCCAGAGTAAACTCCAGCAACTCCAGAGTGAACTCCAGCAACTTTAGAGTGAACTCCAGCAACTCCAGGTAGGGTAAACTCCAGAAACTCCAGAGTGAACTCCAGCAACTCCAGGGTAAACTCCAGCAACTCCAGAGCAAACTCCAGTAACTCTGGAGTAAACTTCAGTAACTCCAGGGTAAACTCCAGCAACTCTGGAGTAAACTCCAGTAACTCCAGTTTAAACTCCAGCAACTCCAGGGTAAACTCCAGCACCTCTGGAGCAAACTTGTAACGTCTCCACTTGATGTTGATCCGACTTGGATCCGATGGGTCTTCCTTGCTTCAACTCTGAGTAAAGCGCACGGCTTCTGAACTCAGGAACGACTTTGAACGACTTGTAAAGGGCGAATAACCAATAAGGTCCCCTGATACCGCCTAGCTTGAGGTTCGTTTACAAGGTGGCAACGCCTAACACTTAAGTTGGCAACAAGATAGTCACAAAGAACAATGACTCTGCTTATAAGACTGTCTGAACTTCCTGAGAAGAGTACAGGTGGATTTCAAGACAACTAAGCTAGCGAACCATAGCGCAACTTGTACAGTATTTATAGTAAGTGCCCATCAAGATATGAAGCCGACACATATAGTATGAGTAGTAATCACAAAGGATGACTCACACATCAATAAGCGAATGTCTAATCACATCAGTAAGCAAATGAGTAAGTGAATGTCTAATAATCACAAAGCATGAGTAAGTGTGCGACTAAGCAACACTAGGCGATCAGTAATCACAATGGTAAGCATAGGGGTAACATCAGTCAGCCAATAATAATGCATCAATAAGCAATGGCCTCGGCGCTAATACAGGCGCTCCTTGGACTAATCCATCTTGAACACATACCCGAAAGGGGATCAAACCCGGTCCGCTGGAGTGCGTCCCAACGGCAGCCACGGCCCGCTGATATCGGCAGCGTCAGGTCACTGGTCTTACACCACACAATCGTTATCCGTCGTCGTTGGTCGTCTTCAGGACACAACTGTCTTCCGCCAATTCCATGGCTTCTTCCAACGTCCCCTGAGTTATTAGTTAGGCCAGATACATACTGTGGCCTGGGACAATTCCATCCTTCGCGCCCCCCTGACTTATTGCTTAGGTCAGATCCCGTGACCCGGGGGTTATCACATGACCGTGTCACGTGACCCTTATCCGTCCTGTAATGACCTTCCTGCTAGCATCTGGGGTTCTACCGCGAGTTATCAGGTTACTCACGAGCTGGCGGACTCTGCACGCCTCGTCATAAGCGAGGTAGCTATCATCTTCTGCCGCTACGAGTGCACGTACGGCCTTTTCTTCTTCGATGTCTTCTTCTGCACGTGACTCCCAGGTATGCGCCTCTGGATAATCATGGCAATTCTTCCAATGTTCATGCAGACACTTGCGCTGTTTCTGTGTTTTGGCGGCTAGAGCAGGGTCTGAGCGTAACAAAACTCCAGTAACTCTGGAGCAAACTCCAGCAACTCTAAAGTGAACTCCAGCATCTTCAGAGTCAACTCCAGCAACTCCAGAGCAAACTAGATTGACCTCCAGCAACTCCAGAGTAAACTCCAGTAACCTCCAGTAACTCCAGGGTAAACTCCAGCAACTCCGGAGTAAACTCCAGCAACTCCAGAGTGAACTCCAGCAACTCCAGAGTAAACTCCAGCAACTCCAGAGTAAACTCCAGGAACTCTGGAGCAAACTCCAGTAACTCTGGAGCAAACTCCAGTAACTCTGGAGTAAACTTCAGTAACTCCAGAGTAAACTTCAGTAACTCCAGAGTAAACTTCAGTAACTCCAGAGTAAACTTCAGTAACTCCAGAGTAAACTTCAGTAACTCCAGAGTAAACTTCAGTAACTCCAGAGTAAACTTCAGTAACTCCAGAGTAAACTTCAGTAACTCCAGAGTAAACTTCAGTAACTCCAGGGTAAACTCCAGCAACTCCGGTGCAAACTCCAGCAACTCTGGAGCAAACTCCAGTAACTCCAATGTACACTTCAGGAACTCCAGGGTTGACTCCAGGAACTCCAGGGTAAACTCCAGTAACTCAAGAGTAAACTCCAGCAACTCCAAAGCAAACTCCAGTAACTCCGGAGCAAACTCCAGAAACATTTCTCTGGAGCAATCCCAGAAAGAGTGCTTCAGAGGTATTTCCCAAATGAGCAAAAACTCCGAGCCGACATCAGCTGGCCCATGAACATGGTAAGAATCTCCAATTTCGGCCGACGTCGGTTGGCCAATGAGTGATGAAAGAATTTGCTTGTCGGCTGACCCATCAATGATGGTATTGATGGCTGATCATTATGTGCCGCGGGGACATACATGCCGAGCTGTGTCGAGATATGGGGCCCGCAGCTGAGTACACCCGCGAAGAATATTATACCTTCACGCTGACTTCCGGGGACGGCGCCAAGTAGACGAAGCCCTTGCTAGGTTGGGGGACATCTCCCTTGCCGCTGAAGTGAGGCGCTACCGCACATCCCAGGAGGTCATCAAGGAGCTGGAGATAGCGATCAAAAAGCTCGAAGACGACATCTTCGTGCACGTTGATCGCTCGCGCCACTCGGCGAAGCGACTGGGTAGGGCTCATGCGCTGCAGAGAATACGAGACGAGCACGAGACGGACGTGGGGCTAACCACAGTGCCTAATTGGGTAGTGGAGCGAGGGCGCTCACCCTTGTGAAGGGGGTGATGTAACGTCCTGGGTCATAGTAAGTATCTGACCTAAGCCAATAACTCAGGGGGCATGGCATAACGGACTATTACTGTACGATGACTGATGAAACGACAAGGCGATGACTGATCACTATACGATGACTGATGGGTTTGTGATAGGATTACTGATCATACGTGGACGATTACACAGCAGAGGATGAGGAGTAGTAGTAGTGGCAATCTCACTTACAAAGGCAGGCTACGGTACGGTACTATATAAGGAAGCTATCGACTGTTGTGGTCGATAGCTTGGATTTCTTGTAACACTCTTGTCTTGTTATCCAAAGTCGTGTTCCTCCTTCTCTCTCTCTCGTCCTTCGGGGCCGCGTATCAGACAATCAAAGTACCAACTCCGCCTTCACACGTTGAGACGTAACTCAGCCTTTGTGCTCGAGTAAGATTACTGCTGAGTCACCGTGTTCACTCTACTTTGCCTAAGTCAGGCTCACGTGCAACTCGCACGTAACACTCAGGTGTTGGTGCACGAGATCCTGCAGGAGTCACATCACGAGACCCATATAATTGGTCTATGATCCGCATTTCTGGAGTGGTAGGCTCCAGTACCTCTCCACGCATCATGGCTTCTCCTTGTCTCCGCACAAAGTCCTGATGTTGTCTGTAGACAATGTCTATCAGCTCAGCAGAACTGCGAGCTCTGAGAGTTTGTGTATGCGTGCAGTTACCATACTCATCTTTAGTGTAAAGATGGTAGGTTTTGCCCGTCGCAACAGCAACTTCCAGAGGAGGAAGATTTGGATGATCGACATACCCAACTTCGTGTAGTTCATACTCCCCTGTCTCGGGAGTTGGAGCACGATTCTCTTTATCAGAGTCTCGTGAGTCCAATGACATATCATCGAAGACGGAGGCCAATTCTGACTCACCGTAGGTAGTTGTGCGCTCAAAGTCCTCCGTATAATTGGAAGGACCCAGCTGCGACATGTCAATATCGACTTCGGAGTCATACTCCTCGTCGTGGTTCCAATTGGAACGTGTGCGAACTTCTTGATCGAAATCAGAGAAGTGCTGCTCAAGCGTCTTCGTCGTTTGGATAGTCGCTGGGACTTCCAAACGCTCAGCGAGCGTAAGTGCGTTGTTAATGGAGGGGTAGATGCCTGGAGTCCTAGTAGTAGGAGGGGACTTAGAGACGGTGCGGGTGGTTATAGATGAATGCCCAATATGGGCGATAGTGGATGAAGTGGGAGATGGGAGTGCGGCGACGGATGCGATGTGGGAGTGGCCTTGAGGTTGACCACGACCCTTGCCCTTGACGAACTTGCCACGTCCTGCACCCCTGGTACCGCGCTGGTTGTTAGACCGCTGCTGGTTATTAGGTGTGGTGGACGATGAAGGCTGCGGCTGACCACCCTGCTTAGAAAAGCGAGGGTTATCACGCTTGCGCTTTACGGCAGAGATCTTCTGGGCTGATAGTCCGCTCTTAACTCGTCCTCAGTTAGCTTCCGTCTCATAATGGTTTATAACAGTTGTCCGGACATCGATCAACGAAAGTTGATCAAGCCGGGTAGATGAGAGGATAATGGGAATGAGGTGTTCCCATTTAGACGGAAAGTTAGCCATGAGGATCATAGCTTGTAAGAGGGGGTCTAGCTCCATATTTCGCGTAGATATACCGAAGCCAAATTTGACTTCAGCAAGGCGTCCAATGGCGGCAGCCATCTTGTCAAAGACAGCACCAGGATGCTGATTCGGATTGAACCGAACGCTAATCACCTCCTTGAAGTCCTTGTAAATACTGGGGACAGAGGGAAGTGAATAGGCATCAGCAAGATGTCGCCAAAGGTCATCCACATGATCATTGATCGCAAAATTCTGCTGTATCGCAGCAGAGAGGCGGAGGGTTATGCATCCAACCGTCATAGCATTCTTGTCCTGCCATAGTTGCAGGGAATGCTTGTACTCATCCACGTTTTCAGAGTACTGCTCTGATTCTGTTTTAAACAAAGCCATCTGAGCATTGTAAGCATCCTGCTCAAGCTGTGAAGCGGTAGCAGCAAGTGCTTTCGGTCCCTCAGGTTTGGTAGGAATAGAAGGAATGGGATGAGTGCCGTCGATAAAGCCCCAAAGGCCTTGCGCCATAAGGTAGGCTTTCATCGCACATGCCCAGCTGCCATAGTCTTCACCGTTGAAGACAGTGACAAAGGTGCTGAGTTGGGACGTCATAGTATCTGTGAAGGCTGATGAGACATCAGCATGCTATTCACAATACTGGTATGAGTAAAAAGAGAGCCTTGGCATTAGCTATCCTCCTCGTACTAGCGAGGTAGAAGCTGCCCCAGGTGTAACGTCCCGGGTCATAGTAGGTATCTGACCTAACCGATAACCGAGGGGGCGTGATCAAGGGGACACTTACTGTACTATACGGAAGGCTGACTGATGACTTACTGTACGATGACTGATAGCTGACTGACGACTTACGATACGCTGACTGTATCTCCGTGGACGATTACCCAGCAACATAGTAGTAGTGGCGTTCTCGCTGACGAAGGCGGATCGCGCGTATAGGTTATAAGGAAGCTATCGACTGTTGTAGTCGATAGCTTGGATTTCTTGTATCACTCTCGACTTGATATCTAAAGCCGTGTTCTCTCTCTCTCTCTCTCTCATCCTTCGGGGTCGCGATTCGTGTCTAAAAGGACAAGCAAGGACTCCGCCTTCGAGCGTTGAGACGATACTCTGCCTTCGTGCTAGAGTCAGGAATTCACTAAGTCACCGCGTTCATCCCTTAGTCGCCTAAGTCAGGCTCACGTGCTGCCCGCACGTAACACCAGGGGTCCGTCACATTCTCCTCTGAGAACTGGTCGGTGCCACACGATGGGGTCTTATTGCGCCCTTCAAGGGACACAATGCCAGGTTGCCAAAGGTAACCTCGATGGTGTTGTCGACAACAGCTACTGTAGTTAAACAGCTCGACAATCATCGTCGTTCGCAATGAACGCAATGGTACCCATGTAGCAGGGCCCATAACCTGTTGCGCAGCAACTAGCGCAGCAAACAGTGTCATGGAGTCTCACCTTGTGAAGGTATAGAGACTAGTATAGAGGTTTGTAGAGAGGAGTGCTCAAGTGTGCATAGAGTGAACGACTTGTATTCTTAGAGGGGCTCTACTCCCCTCATTTATAGGAAAACCGGTCCCTATGGTCCACCCATGTCCGTTTGCATAAAAGTGATGAGTAAAGGTGTCCACAATATCGCGTTTACAGTGACGCCTGATGTGAAACACCCCAGAAGTCTTCAATATCACCACGTGTGATACTGATAAGACTTGCGCCCTCCATATTGGATTTGCGCCCACTTTTGTGCGTAACGGAGTACCCTAATATGGTAATCATATGTACGATACTACTGTAATGTCGTAACTGCTATAGATAAGATACGTATGTACTTATTACGTTTCAACACTCTTTAGCCCCCGAACAGGTTCTTACACTCCGAGCTTACCAACTTCTTAGAAGGTGGTATGCCCACAGTAGCCGGAACCACTTTGTTGAAACGTAATAAGTACATACGTATCTTATCTATAGCAGTTACGACATTACAGTAGTATCGTACATATGATTACCATATTAGGGTACTCCGTTACGCACAAAAGTGGGCGCAACTCCAATATGGAGGGCGCAAGTCTTATCAGTATCACATGTGGTGATATGGAAGACTTCTGAGGTGTTTCACATCAGGCGTCACTGAAAACGCGATATTGTGGACACCTTTACTCATCACTTTTACGCAAACGGACATGGGTAGACCATAGGGACCGGTTTTCCTATAAAAGAGGGGAGTAGAGCCCCTCTAAGAATACAAGTCGTTCACTCTACGCACACTTGAGCACTCATCTCTACAAACCACTCTATCAGTCTCTATACCTTCACAAGGTGAGACTCCATAACATTGTTTGCTGCGCTAGTTGCTGCGCAACAGGTTATGGGCCCTGCTACATGGGTACCATTGCGTTCATTGCGAACGACGATGATTGTCGAGCTGTTTAACTACAGTAGCTGTTGTCGACAACACCATCGAGGTTACCTTTGGCAACCTGGCATTGTGTCCCTTGAAGGGCGCAATAAGACCCCATCGTGAGGTACCGACCAGTTCTCGGAGGAGAATGTCACGGACCCCTGGGGCAGCTTCTACCTCGCTAGTACGAGGAAGACAGCTAATGCCAAAGCTCTCTTTTACTCATACCAGTATTGTGAAAAGCATGCTGATGTCTCATCAGCCTTCACAGATACTATGTCGTCCCAACTTAACACCTTCGTCCCCGTCTTTAACGGTCAGGACTATGGCAGCTGGGCACGTGCGATGAAAGCCTTTCTGATGGCGCAAGGGCTTTGGGGTTACGTTGATGGTACCAACTTGGAACCATCTCACCCCGTTGAACCTACTGCCCCGAAGCCTCTTTCTGACAAAGCTTCTGAGAAAGAAGCTGATGTCTTTAAAGCTCAGACAGAAATTTACAAAGAGGATAAGGAAAAGTATGACGATCTGATGGAAACTTACCCTGACAACTTGAAAAAGTGGCAGGATAAGAATGCCATGGCTGTTGGCAACATCACACTCCGTCTCACTTCTTCTATCCAACAACTCTTTGCATCTGTTTCTGATGCTGACGACTTATGGGGCAATATCAAAGATCATTACTCTCTTCCTACCGTCCCATCCATCTACAAAGACTTTAAAGAGGTCATCAGTATCCGGTTCAATCCGAACCAGCACCCTGGCCCAGTCTTTGATAAGATGATTGCTACTTTAGGTCGTCTTGGAGAAGTCAATTTTGGCTTTGGCGTTAGTACGCGCAATATGGGGCTTGACCCACTCCTGCAGGCTATGATAGTCATGGCCAACTTTCCGTCCAAATGGGAACACCTTGTTCCTATTATTCTTTCCGGCACTCGTCTTGATAAACTATCGATCATGGATGTTCGTACAACCGTGATCAATCACTTCGAGACGGAAGAAAACAAGGGACGGGTCAAGAGCGGGCAATCTGCCCAGAAGATCTCTGCCGTGAAGCGCAAGCGCGAAAACCCTCGCTTTACTAAGCAGGGTGCTCAGCAGCAGCCTTCATCGTCCACCACACCCTCTACTAACCAGCAGCGGTCTAACAACCAGCGCGGTACTAGAGGTGCAGGACGCGGCAAGTTCGTCAAGGGCAAGGGTCGTGGTCAACCTCAAGGCCACTCCCACATCGCATCCGTCGCCTCACTCCCATCTCCTACTTCATCCACTATTGCTCAGATTGGGCATTCTTCTATCACCACCCGCACCGTCTCTAAGTCCCCTCCTACTACTAGGACTCCGGGCATCTACCCCTCCGTAAACAACGCACTTACGCTCGCTGAGCGTTTGGAAGTCCCAGCGACTATCCAAACGACGAAGACGCTTGAGCAGCGCTTCTCTGATTTCAATCGAGAAGTCCGCACACGTTCCAATTGGAACCACGACGAGGAGTATGACTCCGAAGTCGATATCGACATGTCGCAGCCGGGTCCTTCTAATTATATGAAGGACTTTGAGCGCACATCTACCTACGGTGAGTCAGAATTGGCCTCCGTCTTCGATGAT
Source organism: Lactarius quietus (assembly GCA_015025155.1). Taxonomy (NCBI): domain Eukaryota; kingdom Fungi; phylum Basidiomycota; class Agaricomycetes; order Russulales; family Russulaceae; genus Lactarius; species Lactarius quietus. Next base: position 15,515 of record WITN01000577.1, read on the forward strand.
ATGTCATTGGACTCACGAGACTCTGATAAAGAGAATCGTGCTCCGACTCCCGAGACAGGGGAGTATGAACTTCACGAAGTAGGGTATGTCGGTCACCCCAATCTTCCTCCTCTGGAAGTTGCTGTTGCGTCTGGCAAAACCTACCATCTTTACACTAAAGATGAGTATGGTAATTGCACGCATACACAAACTCTCAGAGCTCGCAGTTCTGCTGAGCTGATGGACATTGTCTACAGACAACATCAGGACTTTGTGCGGAGACAAGGGGAAGCAATGATGCGTGGAGAGGTACTGGAGCCTACAACTCCAGAAATGCGGATCATAGACCAATTATATGGGTCTCGTGATGTGACCCCTGCAGGGTCTCGTGCACCAACGCCTGAGCCTGATTTATCGGCTTGGGATCCGATGATGAACAGCGAGGACACCGTTTCCCTTGATTGGGGAACAGATGAAGAAAGGTACGCCTTTCTCACACAGCACTTATACAATGCTGACAAACAGACAGCCTTGGACCTCTTACTAAAAAGTATAAGGATACCAAGTTGTAAAAATAAAAATGTACCGTCTGTAGTGTCTCCATTGTACAGTATGAATATCGGCGCGCTTGATGTTTTGAAATGTGAGCACGGTCAATATTTCACACAGTGTGCTAAGTGTCGGGAAAAAATAAGCTCCATGTGGCTATTAGACTCAGGAGCTTCGGCGCACTTCACTAATAATATTAGTGACTTCATTGAGTATGAGTCAGCAGAAGAATCTGACCGGATACCGGTTAGAACTGCATCTAATACTATTTATGTAGAAGGGTCTGGAACAGTGCTTCTTAAGCACTACATTAATGACGCTTTAGTAACTACTAGAGTTCATCCAGTCCTTTACATACCTAAAATGACAACGCGGTTGCTTTCTATGGGAGCATTCTTACAACAAGGTATGCGTGTAATGGGCAACGCGCAACATATTACCTTGTACCATAAAGTACAATCGTTTGTCCAATGTAAACCCATTTTAAATGGACATCCATTATATTGGCTAGATGCGCAATCTATTGAAGTAGAAGCACAGTCAGCAGAAATGCCACTCATCTACAAAGTAGATTACGATCTTATGCATCGTCGCCTCGGACACCCATCCAAAGAGGTTCTAAGACATGCTAAGGATTATACAAAGGGTTTTCCCGATGGAATTACAATTCCTACAACTGATGGTATTTGTCCAGGATGTGCGCAAGGCAAAATGCCTGCAGCATCTCATCCACCATCTGATACTAGGGCTAAAGCCCCTTTTAGTCGTGTTCATTCCGATCTAAAAAGCTTCCCTATACCGTCATATCATAAATATAAGTATTTTATCGTCTTCCTAGACGATTATACTTCATATGCATGGGTATCACTCTTACGCGACAAAGCTTCGGCAATTGGCGCGCTTAAACAATGGTTAGCGTTAATTAAAAATCAATTTAACGTTACCATAAAAGAGTGGATGTCCGATGCCGGCGGTGAATATAAATCAGATGTGTTCCTTAAAACTTTAAAGGATGACGGCATTACAGTGCTACAAAGTGTACCTCACACGCCACAGCAAAATGGGCGTGCTGAACGCTTTATGCGCACTATAATGGACAAAGCACAGTCAATGCGACTTGATGCTTGTATACCACAGTCTTGGTGGGAATTCGCAGTATTACATGCTGTACATTGTTATAATAGAACACCTATGAGTCGCCTTAAATGGCAAACACCATATTTTCTATTAAACGATGAAATTCCAGACATTTCACATCTCAGAGTATTTGGATGCGGTGCTTATGTGCACATCCCAGAAGCTCGGCGTATAAATAAATTATCCCCCAAAAGCGAGCTTATGATCTACTTAGGTAGACCTTCTGGAATGAAAGGCGATGCCTTTATGCGTCATCATAATACCGTATTCTATTCAGACAAAGCTCTGTTTGATGAAATGCTATTTCCTAATTGTACTACTGGACCAAAAGACGGTAGAACAAGGGGAACAACCCAGTTGAATAAACCACCATCTAATCAACCACCCATTGATGCGTCTGAAGACACCACTCCTGGTGATCTTGACTCACCACTTCCCGAGCTTCTTAAAGGGAGACGCGCTCGACAACCCGACGGGGTTGATCAGGTTCCAGATAAACCTGAGGCTGCTGTTCAGCCTGACGAGCCGCAAGCTCCGCCTCACGTACCAGATCCTGTACCTCCTCCATTTGAACCGAGGAGATCTGGACGTTTGAGGAAAACAACTACTCTTCCTGAAAATGTCTATGGAGATAAACCTCCTAGTAAAACACTAGCAGACATTGAGCGAAGTCGTACTTGGCGAAAACTGGTAACAAACCAGCCGGGTAGCTCTCGGCAGCGTTTACGCCAAGATCAGCCGATTCCAGGAGGAATTCCTGAGCAAATCGAGCCTGATCCTCCAAGTACAAAGAGTGACTCTTCGCATGATTCAGAGGATGAAGTAGATCAGCAGTTGCTGACCCGCCTTGCTCAGGAAGGGGGAGTCAAATTCCTGGATCTATTGCTTGCCAAAGCAATTTCACCGCTAGATCTGGAATCACCTGATACCTCCAATATACGTGAATGGACCTTTAGGGACATTCTAAAAATGCCAAGTGATATACAGGAGGAGTGGCGCAAAGCGTGTCGTGAAGAGTTAGAGTCTCTTCGCAAACGCAAAGTCTTTGAACTCGTTGACCCGCCGAAAGGCAGAAAGGTCATCAGAAATCGATGGGTATTTGACTTAAAGTCAGACGGCCGGAAGAAAGCTAGGCTTGTAGCCAAAGGCTTTTCTCAGGTTGAAGGCATTGATTATGACGAAATATTCTCACCCGTGGTACGGTTTGAGACTGTTCGGATGATGTTAGCGCTTGCAGCGTTAAAAGATTGGCACATCTCCGGATTAGACGTCAAAACAGCCTTCCTATATGGTGAACTCGATGAGGAACTATATATGGAACAACCTGAAGGGTTTAAAAACCCTCGCCAGAAAAATAAAGTGATGCGTTTAAAGCGTGCCATATATGGACTAAAACAAGCTGCTTTAGCATGGTGGAAAGCGCTTGATAAATCCATGGCCACGATAGGATGCACACGCTTGCTATCAGACTCAGGTTTATTTGTTAACGCAGATAAGACCATTGTAGTGATAGTATATGTCGATGATGTTCTATTCCTTGGAAAGAACAAGTCTGACATTAGTTCCCTAAAGGAACGCTTTATGAAAATCTGGGAATGTCGTGACCTTGGTGATACCCAAGAGTTTTTACGCATGCGCATAATTAAATCCAAGGGTCGAATCCTTGTTGATCAAGTAGATTATCTACATAAAGTGCTGCAGCGTTTTAAACTCACAAACGCAAAGCGGTCCCCACACCGCTACCTGAAGGGTATCAACCAGTACCTAATAAAGGTTCACCTAACCCAGAAATTCGCGCGTCATTCCAACAAGTAATAGGATCACTCCTATATATCATGATTGGAACTCGACCAGACATTGCCTATGCAGTGACTAAACTCGCGCAATACGCTGCAAACCCCACACAAGACCATTTAAATAGGGCACTATATATTTGCCGCTATCTAATTGGTACTTCTAGTTACGCTTTAGTCTATGATGGCAAAAGCGATGGGGGTTTACTAGCATATGCGGACTCTGATTGGGCTTCTGACCCAACAACGAGAAAGTCTACTACGGGCTACTTAGTTAAATTAGCTAATGGAGTATTCTGTTGGAATTCTAGAGCGCAGAAATCAATTGCGCTGTCTTCCACAGAAGCAGAATACATGTCTATCTCAGATACGAGTAGACAGTTGGTCTGGATTCGATCTCTCTTTGAAGAGATTGGAATATCCTTAGAACCAATTCCATTATGCGGAGATAATCAAGGCTCCATATTCCTTGCTTCTAATCCTGTACAGGAAAAGCGAATAAAACATATAGACCTACGCTACCACTACATTCGCGAGGTCATTCGCTTAAAGAAGATTGAACTATTGTTCATTGAAGGAGCTGAGAACCCCGCCGATTTATTTACTAAGAATCTGGGACGCATAAAGTTTCTTAAATTTAGGGAACAACTAGGACTTGAGTTTTACTCATCCTAGACAGAGAACGAAATCGTCGCATAGATCTCGGAAGAGTCTTATATTCAGATGGCATACCTATGCATCCGAGTCAGACCCGATAATCTTAGAAGATGTGTCGAGTAATGCCTTTGCATGGCACACTCGCAAAGAAGTGGAAAAGATCGAGCTTTACCAAAAGTTCAGTCTTAGTCCCAATCTTCTTCACGCGACTCTTTCTCTCTCAACACCGATGACATGATGAAGGAATACAACCTACGAATAATACGCGAATGATTCTTTGATTGCTGTCATCAATAATCTCTACTGTACTATATTACTTTGCTCAGTACATACACGGTATACTTAGCAAGGGGGAGTGTTGAAACGTAATAAGTACATACGTATCTTATCTATAGCAGTTACGACATTACAGTAGTATCGTACATATGATTACCATATTAGGGTACTCCGTTACGCACAAAAGTGGGCGCAACTCCAATATGGAGGGCGCAAGTCTTATCAGTATCACATGTGGTGATATGGAAGACTTCTGAGGTGTTTCACATCAGGCGTCACTGAAAACGCGATATTGTGGACACCTTTACTCATCACTTTTACGCAAACGGACATGGGTAGACCATAGGGACCGGTTTTCCTATAAAAGAGGGGAGTAGAGCCCCTCTAAGAATACAAGTCGTTCACTCTACGCACACTTGAGCACTCATCTCTACAAACCACTCTATCAGTCTCTATACCTTCACAAGGTGAGACTCCATAACATTGTTTGCTGCGCTAGTTGCTGCGCAACACACTTACCGCCTGCACTCAGCCAATTCGAAGGTGGGCCCACGTGGGACGCTCGGGTATGGCCTAGCCTCTCCAGGTTGATGTTGTAGCCTCTCTCTCCCTAGCACTTCTCCATGTCAGGTCCTCCATCTCCTTGCGTGTGCAGCACACGCGCTAGCGGCGCTCCTGACGGCAGTTCTTGGGACTCACAGATTTGGAGTGGGGGCTGCGGAAGCATTGGACGATGTTGACGACATCGTGCTGATGCGCGCACTGCATGTGTAGCATCCTCATCGCGTGAAACAATACGGACTTGCTAACCACGCAGTAGCACCAGTGCGACGAAGAAGGGCTGTGAAAGCGGCGAGGAGAATGACGTCTGGGAGTGGCGTTGGGAACTGCGAGCCGCGGCTGAAATCGTCGAGCTTGCAGTCGCGCAGTTTGTTGCCAGCGGAATTCCCGACGCAGCGCGGGAGCCGCGGAAGTACTGGCGGTGGCGGGAAGAAGTGGCGGCAGTGGCGCAGAAGTGGCGCAGATAGGAGGGGAGTCACGAAGTGGGTTAGGCGGGCGTGGGACTCGAGGAGGACGGATCATCACAAGGAGACACAGAAACAGCTCGCGTCGTTGAAGGGCATCAAACAGATCACTCCAGAGTCAGGGTCACGTAGTAGGCCGTGAGGCCGTTCAACTACTGACTCGCCTCTTCGTTGTGACAACGATCAATCCCTTTTTCAAGTTTCCCCTTCTCGGACTCGTTAGCTACGTCCAATTCTTGTATGCGGAGTCCATTACCGTACTGTAATGGATTTCGTGCGCAAGAATTGAATGCATCTCACTCTCGTACACTGTCGTTTAAACTCGTTTCTCCCGTCACCGTACAGCCGTCTGACAACTCCAGGTCTGGGCATAACTCGATAACAGGGCTAACTTCATATACAGACGGTCACCGGTCTACGATAAGATAAGGTTCGGAAAGGAAAGGAAAGGAAAGTGGCTGTCCCGTGACTGTACTGGATTACACTGCCGGCTCACCTGACAGCTGTTCGTCCAGGCTTCTGCCAGTGTCTTCCTAGTACAGCGGGCTTAGCGTCACCCTCGTGTCATACTACGGTACAAGTTCCTCCTATTCTCCTCCAAAGCTAATAAGGACTCTATCTTTGCCCTCCATTCAACACCAATAGGCTTATCTCCTAGTCTCCACTTGGTCTTGACTCTTGGCTGGCTGACGTGACGTTGCCACTGGTACGCACATCCATTCCGCCGAACTTCTGCGGGACTATGCCTCCAGATCCAAGCACCCATTCTTACTTAGGTTGCCCCTTAGTCTAGGTATTCAACTCGTTAAGCGTTTGTTCTACCTCCCGATGGAAGCACACAACAGCAGAGCAGTATTTGTAAAGCACGGGAGGAACCTTGGCAGAGCGTACCGAAGTCAGGCCATAGAGCTTATTTCTCTATGCTTGATCTTTTCTCGAGTTGCCCCACAGTTTACACACGAGGATGCAGAGCTGAGGAGGTAATCAATCGCCTAGTTTCTTTCCGGCCGTTGTGTTCTCTTCTCTTACATCCGCTTACAGAGTGCTGCGCGCTTGTGATTTTGCGTTGGGTTCTGCTACTGATTCCGGCCAGAAAGGAACCAATAAAGCAAATCAACGCTTTGAAAAGGCGACCCGCGTAGTGTGCAGGTACTTTGTCAGATGGTGAGTGACAGTCCTAGTGGTACCAAAGATCCCATCACTCCCCTTTCCATTTACTTTCTTGCAGGTGCCTCTCCGCAGGAATGGAAATATTACCCCGAAGAGTGTCGCCTGCGGTGAGGCTCTCGTATGGCAACTGCGCTTCGCCAGTCAGTCTCTCACAACTTTACTTTTCAAGACGGCTGAGGACAAGTGGAGGAAACCAAGGATGATGATAAAGTTCGTGCTTCTCCGTTCCCCACTGGCGGCCCTTCACGACCCGGAAACCGTCGTCGTGCACCGTAAGCATGGATCAATCAAAATTGTTATCCTCGATAATCTGATCCACGCACCAGAGGTGATTAGCGCCAAACCGTCTCTCCAAGAAATTCTGTGGAACTTTAGCCGTTACAAAGATCGTGCACGCATCACCCTCGAGCAAAACCCCCACTTCTATTCCAGCCTCCCTGGAGAAGAGAGTGCATACACGCCTACGTTCAAGCACCACCCACTTGGAGACTTGACCGTAGCTCTTAAGCCCCGTGACACCGTATATGTTCTCATCGATAGACCGGGCCGTGTATTTATCGAAAGTGAAGGGGAAAGGAGGGCCTTCGGTAACGTATGGACGCTAAATGGCACCCTGATCTTCAAAGGTTTGTGGCACTTTTCCGCCTCTCCCATAGCTCTGATGTCTTTCCAGATAGCTCTGGAATACTCGAGGGCGAACATCTCGTCAGAAATAGTAGCATTAATGGCCACTGGTGGTGCGATGAAGAGCCAGTAGTGTTCCCCAAGTGCGAGTGTTGTACCCGACTGAATCACCGTTTGTTACCGCCCATCATAACGACACCATCGGTCGATCCCGCATCGAGGATGCCATTTGACGACTGGACATTTCTAACTCACCCATCATCTCATCCTATTAACCTACAAATATACCCTGCGCAAAGCCGTCGCAGATCTACCGTGGATCTGGTGCGTTTCAACGCATTCATGCATTTCACGAGACCCACAAACTCACTTTGACACAGGACCTACCCCCGCCTCCACCGACGTCGGAGGAACCGGTGTACCAGGTGTTGTATACGAGTATCAATTCGCTCAACGACGACGTACTCCTAACAATATTCAAACACTACCGACCGGATGATGAGAGCAATAGAGAGCGCCGACTTTGGTGGTCTAGGCTCGCTCATATCTGTCGAAGATGGAGGCACCTCATATACGAATCGGCATTCCACCTTGACGCGTATTTTCTATGCACAGGCACTCCCGTAGCGGATATGCTATCCTTCTTACCACCTCTTCCGCTCGTCATCTCTTGCACGTCAGGATACATACGTGCGCGCCGAGACGCGTTGGAAATATCGCACGCGCTACGGCTGAGTAATCGTGTGCGCCGTATTGATCTTCGCATGCCACCTTCGTGCTTGCAAAATTTACTTGTTCTCATGGACGAACCCTTCCAAAAACTTGAACGCCTCTATCTTTCATCCACAAGCGATCAAGAGTCGGATACGAGCCCGACACTTCCCACGGCCCTTCTCGCTCCGAATCTCCGCCACCTCACACTGCTTGGCGTCAACCTTTCAAGTGATTTATCGTTACTATCGTCCTCTGTCTCCCTCGTCACACTTACGCTCGAAAACATTCGAGATTCAGGCTACTTTCCTCCGGGGCACCTGATCACGCGTCTTCGATCCTTACGCCAGCTCGAGGAACTGTCTATTTGTTTCTCCAAACCCTTACCCCATTCCAGTGCTGAGAGAGAGCTTTTGGATGCAACAGGGATCCCCGTGACGCTTCCTAAGCTCAAAATTTTCACTTTCCATGGCGTTTGCGGTTATATGGAGAGCATTGTCGCTCAGATTAGGGCGCCTATTCTGGAGCGACTCGGTATTACATTATTCGAGCAAGGAGTCCTCGCCTTACCACACCTATCCTATTTCACCAACACTACAGAGGGGCTCAAGCTCCCCATGGCGACGATAAGCTTCAAGCATGGCGCGTTCGCGGTAGACACGGACTACGTCACGCTGCAGCAGCTCGGTAACAGACCGTCAAGTTTCCGCGTCCGCGTCCTGTGCAACGAACTTGATCGCCAAATTGACTGCGCGGCGCAGATCTGCAGCACACTTAGACCCGTGCTATCTGACGTGGAGCAACTTACACTGGCCGATGGATGTCGGATACTGCCAGATTGGCAGGACGGTGACATCGACGCCGCAACTTGGCGTAAGCTTCTCAGGCCGTTCATCGCGGCGAAAAAGCTTCATATCAGCCGCGCACTTGTAGGGGAGATCTCTCGTGCGCTGCAAGTGGGCGACGCAGGCTCAGACCTGGGGTTGCTACCCAGTCTGCGGGAGATAGTTCCCGATATCCCTGAGAGGGACATAGGCAACTTATTTACCTCGTTCATCGACGCCCGCCAAGTCGCAGGTTGCCCAGTGCTCCTATTGCCTTCACGAATGTCGCACTCACGATCTTCGGGACGAAGAATCAGGCTACTATTCCCAGATGTCGATATGCGTTACCGTTATCATTCATACGAACCGTTCCCTGATGGATTTTGGGAACGGCTACTTATTCCGCCAGCACAGCTAGTTCCGTTGGAACACAACCTCCCTGCTCCACACGCGCCACCAGTTCGGGTGGAACACAACAATCCCCGTTCCTCCCGCACAGCCCGTTCAGTTATTACTCAACCTCCTCCTCCAAAGCACATCCGGAGTCGTCTTCGTCCTTCCAACAGGGCGGGTTCTACATCATGGCGATGATTCACCCCACTCATGGAAATAGTTCCGGCATTGTATTGTGGCCCCGGTTGATCGAGGTTTATTCGGCCTTAACCAGTGGAGGCCTGCTTTGGTCTATTTCCCACCAATAGAATAGTTACTTGTGTTAAGATGTGCACGTTCAATTCAGTTCATCTGTATTTTGGTTATTCAAGTTCCCCAGGTTTTCCCTACATCGTCTCGGCTCAAAGCGCCACTCTCCCTGTGGTCATTTTGAATGATGACCACCCTAACCGCACTGTTTCTGTATTTCCCTGAACTGGGACTTGAATTAAGTACTCCAGTACTGAACGGCTCTCTCTGGTGGCCGATCGACTCGCTCTCCTTAGCGATCATACCATCGATCACTATGTGTGTATTAAGTGTCGGGTACTTTAATGAATTGTAGAACGTAAGTGCGAGTGAGAGAGCTATTCCAATTTCCCGTACCACGTGTAACCTACAGCGTACCCAACTCGTATAGTGTGTTGTGTCCCAACACACTGGTCCTGCGACGACGAGTACATGATGCATGCTAGAAGAGCATTCCAACAATAGGCTGTGGAGCTTGTGATGATATGCCGTTTGTTCATGAAATTTAATATCCCCCCAAGAAACTCAACAATGTGCGCAAATCAAAGAGTAACTGTTTTCGGCGGACTTGAGCTCACTATCCGCGAAGATTGCCTTGGAATGCAACGTACTCTTTGTAGTCGCTGACCACCTCACGCAGCAATTGGGAGCTGGACCCCATGTTTTAAGCCTCTGTTTGATGTGCGAGCAGCTCGATTGGCAAATAATGCGCCGCACAAATTTGCAGCTCGCTGATGACTACACTCGACCTTGAGGGACGGAGAATATCCACCGAATAGCAGGATGATGGGGTCTACGGCATGACATGGCGCGAACTCCTTGGACCGTTCCGTGGGCAAGGGAACTTGGTATCTGCCACGCGCTCGTATATGGGAGCTGTCCTGGGCGCTGCGTAGGGTTGAACCCTGGACTTCTGCGCAGTCTGTAGATTCTCAATCCCGAACTCGAAGACGAGCCGCCGGCAATGCATTTGCCCAGTACGGTCGCCAGTGTGTCACATGAACAGCCAATTGCGTTCCCACGCCTGCAAGTTTCCTGCAACCCTGACCCGAAGCGATCTGGTGGCATTTTTGCCCGCGCCCTCCAAACGGCCAAGCTGGTTACGAAGGACCGCAATAAACCGTCCAAGGCAAACCCTTGACCAGTGGCCCTAGTCCTGGAAGTATTACGGTAACGAAAGCGTGATAGTGGCGACCATAAAGGCGAGCTCTATCATGGCTGGCGTTCCTTATGTTGTTCCTTTCTCGATGTTTCTTGATATCTCCATACACGGCGCCTTGGTAGGAAGATCTGAGGATGTATATGCCTTCCAGACGGGGACAACGGTAGTGTGCATCGCAGACATCCTGGAGCTACCCGTCGCAAGCGCAGAGGTTGAGAGGATGGTGTGCGTGCGTAATTTACCAGAGAGCAAGGGCAAGTGTGAGCGGGGCAGGCTGCGGTGACTGCAAACTCGATCGACGTGTCTTGCTACTACCAGCGCGCCTGAGGCGGCTGAAGAAGACGATTTAGCGGTCCGAGTCATCGCAGCCCGTGTGCGCGCCGCTTCTTCCATGCCGAGCTGCCGCACGGCAATGATGCGGTTCTGTTTGCGAAGCGAAGTTCGATTCCTTGGACCGAAAATGTGCGTGCGATCTTCACATGGCATCGTCCGAGGTCAGGTTCGCTTTGGCGCTGTACTGTACCCATCGGCTTCTCGGCGAACTGTACTTGAGCTAAAACGCAAATTACGACAGGGGCGGCTCGGAGACGGACGGTGCCTATGCCCCGGCAAGACTCCGTCGCGATGTGTGATATATCTGGCCTATCATAGACTCTAATAGCCACCGTCACGGTTGTGCTTAGTGGACCTGGTCTGCTTGTTTTCTGCTCGTCATGCCTCGCTCTTCTGTGATTGATTAAGAAGTAATTCAGAAGACGACCCACGTCATGATGGTGGGAAGCCATTCTCAGCTGCTCGCCTGCTGGCATCCTCCGTGTCAAGTAGCATGTACCTAATCGTTCAATACAGGTGTGCTCCGCTGTTCGCGGGGTCGTCAAGCACAACGGCTATCTATCGATGGCGACTCTTGTATTCTGTTTACAGTTGCAGTATTTTATTTCTTTGGCCTTGGGAAACGAAGCATGATCGTAACGAAGGGCGCATCAACATCAAAATCCTTGTCGCAAAATTGGGAAAGGTGCTTATAATTATATAATATGATCTAATTCAGGCACACGGGGTTTATAATAATTATGAATCCATGGAAATCATTATAATATAAATATTATCTCCATTGTAAGCGGCTTACAATATGCATAAATGATTACCATTTATATTTAAACTGAATTATAATGAATTATAATCCGGGCCGATTATAAAGCCCTTCCCGATTTTGCGACACTAAACATGTATCCCCCCACCGGCAATCCTCAAAACGAACAGCATTCTATGGATCGGTATCGTAACAAGTGAAACAAACGTGAGCGAGAAAGCGGAAAGCAGCACAACCACCGCATCAAAAACAATAAATTCGGCGTGTGTGTACTGGTATTACGTTTTAGACTCCTGGTCAAGCTGCTACGAACAAACAAAACAAACAACAACAGAAAAGGTCCTCTTCGGTCATCGTCATGGAGGGGGAGGAATCGTCTTTAGAAGGGGTAAAGGTAGTCGTGGCGAAATAAGTGTCAATTTAATTCGTCCAGGTATCATCCAATCATAGCATAAAACCGGCGAGAAGCGCCGTGGCGGACATAATCGTCCACGGTACCACACCTTGCGCTGCAAGGGTCTGCGCGGAAGACTTCTTGCTTCCGGATTGCGTGCTCGAGCTCGGTGAGGGGCTCGAACCCGAACCCGAGCTCGAGCCAGACGAGGAACTATTGCTGGTAACCGTTACCTGACCTGCGATATCTGTCGACGAGATGAGTGAACAGACACAACGCAGGGGGGCTGCGACGTACACTGCTCAAACGTCGGCAGAGTATAGTTCTTCTCCTGATACGGGTACGTCTTGTTGAGCGCGACACCGACTGGGACCAGGTACTAGGATAAGTATCAGTACAGTTTCTAACATTGAGTGGGTATTCGGGAGGGGAGGTATCGTACATCGAAGGACGACTTGAGCTGCGGGTACCACTTAACCGCCTCCGACATTGTGAAGTTGTTCAGCTCGTGGGTGAGCATGATAGCCCCGGTCGTATTGAAGTTACCAGCGGTCAGGTTGTTAATGAACAGTTGGTAGTCGGTATCAACGTCGGCGGCAGTGACATTGTTGATTCCGACGCGCCAGTCGTTCGAGTCGAATTGCCATATGATCGTTTGCAAGCCAAGCGCGTTGGCAATATAGCGGATGCGATCCTGCATTCGGAGAACATGTCAGTCTCGAGTTGGGGTTAGAAACATAAAGGCTCTTTCTTACATCTATGTCTCCGTAGGGTGGGCGCCAGCAAGTTGGAGTAACCCCAGTGACAAGCTTTATGGCTCTCATCTAGGAGAAGTAGTAGTTAGCACACGTTGCGTCGACCACCATGTAACGGTGCAGAAATGCTCACACTGTACCACAACTCGGCGAACGCGTCTTCACTCGCAAACGCCGTCACTACGGACCAAGCATCAGTAAATCTTACTAAGCGCCGAGCGCCGAAGAAGCTCACTATAACGATGTGACCAAGTATCTGCCACGCCACAAATTGACAATTAGTCCCGATGTGTCGATAGAGCAGAAAATACATGCCAATACTCACGAGCGCAGATTTCGTGCCCATCTGCAACTCCACGTTGACCTTCCAGTGGCCAGTCCATCACATTGCTCCCAATGTAGTACAAGGTCGCCTTCTGATTCTCGCTCGCAAGGAAGTCGTAGAACACGTTATGGGTGCAGTTGGGCCCATCGTCGAAACCGTATCCCATGACCCTGGGCTCCGGCACGCTAGACACGTCCGACGGTAACCCCGCTATCTTCGGTGTCGTGCATTTGGTAGCGGTCCACCCTGTTCGCGAAAGCTGGTCAGCCGCGGGTACAAATTTTTTTTCGCGGTGAAAGGGCGGCGCGTAAAGGTTGTCAGGCGTCAATTTGGCCGCTCCAATCAAGGGAAGCCGTCGGCTGGCGAGGTAAAGCCGTGCGGCGTGAGACGTATTCCATGGGAACAAACGCGCCTCGCTATCCCCACTTCGGACGTCACGGTGGGAAGAGGAATGGGCAACTCACAGCAGTCCGGATCTGCCGCTGCATTGTACGTCTCGTTGATAGTGCTCCCGTTGAGCTGCCCCTTGGGTGCAATGTTCGGTACACCGGCCGAGATGTTGGCCCAAAAGGCCTGGCCCGCCGAGTCGCTCGCAAGCAGCGTCGCAGGCTGCCAGATTGCGGGGAATTGGCTGATGGCCTGACTTACGGGGGGGTAGGAGTAAACCGTGCACTCGGCATTGGGATCTGCGACATCGGAGGCGGGGGCGGGTGAGGTAAACGGGGAGAATATTGGTGCATGGGAGGGAGACGACGCGCACCAGATATCTGAGCCTCGGATTGCTCAGAGGTGTGGCCCTGAGGGCGAGCCGACGTCGCGAGAAACGCGACGAAAAGCGTAAGCGCTGGTAAATTCAACATCGCAAGAGGACAGGTTTGAAATATGGCCTGAGCGTCTTTTTGTGGGGAACGACAGGGGAGGAATAAATGCCGGGCGACAAAAGAGGAATGGAGACAGTGCCGCCTCTGGCTCTAATGGGGGTATAGGGAGGGCTGGGGTTGTGGGTGCAGGAGAGAAGGGAGGGAGGGCACACAGTTCGTGGCATGAGTGTTGACTTTTAAGCACGGGACCATGAGCCTCACCCTCGGAGCAGCCTCCATGCTTTGCATGACCCGGATACGCCTCGATGGTGTGAAAAGAAGAGCACGGCGCTTGCAACGTTGCGTTCGGCAGCCCACGGCCCCGTTATCGAATATGAGGTCTACGCTCGAACCGTTCAGGGCATCGCCACACGTGTTCTCCCAGTCCGTTCGCCTCAGACAAGCGACCCTGCCTCGGACCCATCCACGTAGGCGCTCGAAGAAAAGTTCGGCATCCATCGCCGTGTTTTGGAAAGGACTAGCTCTAAAAATAACCGTGACTGCTTGAATGATTCGATGTCACAAAACAGAATTTAACCGACAAAAACAACGACATCCATTCTTTTTCTTGACCCACGAGTTCCCCGTTTTTGTGCTTCACAATGCACAGACGTTTTCGCCGCAATGCGTACAGACTTGCTGAAGTGAACCAGTCTCTTGGTCTAAATCACGTGGCTCGTGTGCGGCAACTTCCAAACTCTACCTCAGGAACTTCGCAATTTGGTCCTGAGGTAACTGTAAATGGCAATATGATGGCATTTATGACTTGATCTTGTTGACCGGAATGTGTCCGTTTCTACTCAACATGTGTGGCGTATTCTACTTTTTCATGTAGATACATACACTCGGGCACCTGTCGGTTTCGCCCCCACGTTATGACGTTCCTCGTATGCCCGGACCCGCTTGAGTGAATCGAATGTGGTTAACAGGAAAGGAAAGTAAATCATGTACAATTTTGCAAAACATATTTCATTCTCTCCCCTCTTTGCAACTCCTGCATTTCCTGTTCTCATAGCATCTGATATCTCCCTGTGCATTTCCGCGTGTGCTTGTCCATATCTCCATTCTCTTCCCTTCCATCTAGTCGATTGTACCCTTTTTTATCTATTTAACGATCATGTCATGACCTCGTTCCCGTTTTTCTTGCGTTGACATCTTACATCGTACGGATCCGCACAAAATCCCTGAGTAGATTGTTCAAAGCCGACTTTACGTCCGAGAACGATCCGAAGGTCGCGCCTTAAAAATTTCGGGGTTACGGAGGTCCACTGAGCGCTCAGGTCAACGGGTGCGAATCTTATACAGCACATCAACCTAAAGTGAAGATCGACTGTCAGAACCTTCTATCTTTCCCAATTCCACTGTGGATTCTCGTGTATGGCCTTATCTATGTCTTCATGGAAGAACAAATGCACGGACATCTCCTGCCGTGCTGTCATGCCTTCCTGACAGGCCCGTGACACCCCAAAATTGATGTGGGCTGCTATACTGCTGCTATGTCCTTTCATCTCCTTCGCCGCCGCGTTATAGCCGGTACGACCATGTCAACTGCAACCTCGGCGTACGCAGCTAGTCCAGGATTATTATTTTTTGAACCACGCCAGTCCATGATACAGTAGCGCATAGCACATAAGCGTATATAACAGGATGACGCCACCAATCACGGCACTGTTACTATCAGCAATCACCCGAGATTGTATCTTCCTGCAGAAGGGCCTGCCAACTTTGCCGTACAGCCATGGCTTCATACGTGCGGCACCTCTCCGAGTGTGAACAGTCGTAACTGCACGCTGGCGCGTGCCGCCATAACAATGCCACCACCATCCCAGGCAGACGCAGACTCAGCCTGTATGCCATGCTCTGATGGAAGGTGGAAGTCACGTGCTCAAATCACCTCACCGACGTCGAGACGGCGAAGCGTACTTATGACGATATGGCACTCACCTCCACATCTCCCCCGCCTCCAGCTGTTGACAGCCAAATCTCAATGTTCGTGTCTTCAAGCGCGACCCGGGGTGGCTGAGGAGCTCGGTACTCCGGCAGGCAGGACAACTTGGATTCGACGGGGCGCGGTGTTGCTGACTCCTGGTTTGACACACTATCGGGCAACGTTGGTACCGTCAGTATTTCCCACGGCCTTGGCGGTGTGCAGACAATGGTAAGAAGAGGTGGGAAGAAGAGGTGGCGTCCAGAGCAAAAGGCTGGCGACTCGAGTTGGAGACAGTTTACAGTCGGTCGGTCCTCGCGAGTTTGAGTCAGGAGGTAATGGAATTCATTCAAGCTGTCTGGCTTCCATCTAGTTCTACAAGGTATTACCGAGACCAGGATCAAAAGGAATCCGCATTGGTAATGTGTCGTTGGACAGGGACGGGGCAGAAGATCTAGAAGACAAACTGCGCTCGGCTTCGGAGAGAACATGAAGAGAGGCGATCAGGCTGGGTGCAGAAAGGTGGAGGGAGACGCGTTGTTATATTTCCCAGTAGTAGCCCGAGAATTTCCTTTGAGAGAGGAAGCAACTAGCTCCTCCTGACGCCCCTTCTAAAAGTGGCGAGAGACGGCTTGGCGGTGAGGACGGCATCCGGTGTAGAAGGGGGGTTAGAAAGGTTCGGAAACAAGGTGTGCGTGCTTCTGCACACTGTCGGATAGGTCCGGACATGTCCGAACAGCTGAGCCGCATCTTTTTATTATCATCAGAAGTCATCATGATGCAGCCATCCGGGACCACCATTACACCACGATTCTCCTATGATGGACTTTGTGATCACTTCGCAAGTATCTTCCGTGTTCTACCACTGGAGGTGGCTGTCAATGTCGTGGATCTCTGCATGGGCCTGCAGCACTCACGGCCTTTCCCATATTGCGTTATTACAAAGCAATCACCTCACCAAGAGTCTGCATGTACTGTAGTCGCATCACTTGCTAACTTGCTCGCTTTCTCTACAATTCAGCGTGATGATTGGAGAGCTATCGGACTAGGTGCTTCTATCGGGATGCCTTCCACGATTTTGGCCGAGCCTTGTAAGTATTTGACGCACAAGATCTGGACTATGCATCGTATTTCTTGATCATATTTGTGTCTCACTGCCAATGGGCTTTACGACTTTGATTTTGCTGTGCCTACAGAACATCTGTATCAAAGACTCTAGGTTTCTGGCCCACCCTCCCTATAGTCCTGGCATACGGTGGATCTCAGGCACTTGGTCCGCCAGCCACCGAGGACGAGGACAATATCATGGCTGCAATCAAGCACTTGCAGTCTAGTCCGATCAGGTCACTTCCATCGGCCTCTAGTACATCACGAGGTCGCTCGAGAAAAATTATTTGCGCCGTTTTCTGAACTAGAAGACCTCGTTCTTTTGTCTCAATATAATAGCGTGCAAAGTGACTATCCCCAGTGCTTTTCGATTGGGCCTTTGCCTCTGGAGTACACTGCAGACCAGGATTGCATTTCACCCATTCATTACCGCAGTTATAGTTCCACGAAATTCCTTCGTTCGCGAATTCATTGTCCGGGATGACTAATCCTCGGACACTCACATTCCATTCCCATTCCTCCCACCCCGCAGAAATTACCTCGGCTTGCCTCCATTGCCAGGGAAACGCCTTGTTCTCCCGGCTCTCTAGGTATCTGAATAGTTTCGTGGTCAGAATCGATGTACAAGTTGTTTCGGTGATATTTACGTCATATTCTTTTAATCAAGCGACGATGAATGCCTCACTACTTGGCCAATTTGTCGAGCGGATAGAAATGCTGACGTCATTCAGTCGAGCAGACATAGTGCAGACAATGAAACCTCCACGCATGCCACTGCATTTACACCTTCTCCCACTCAAGACTTCCAGTCTTCCACACCTCTTCAATTACGAATGTCATGCAAGTAGTTTGACTGTCCTCCATGGCTCAAGTTTGCGGCCAATTCTCCCCATCCTATTCCTGGTAAGAAACTTAAACATCGATACAGCTTAATCGCCAAGTGGGAGGATGGCGTGGCCGGTGAACCATGTCTGGAGCTTATCCGCGCATTCGATTGCGCAAAAATACTTTCGGGTAGTTGGCGTGCATGCGACGGATATCTTGTGTGCTTTAGGTCCAGCTGATGGGAGCACGCAACTGTGCTCCCTATCCTGCGTAGCCTACGTGTAGAGCAGCATGTGATGATTCATCGAGCGTCGTGAGATGCTTTACAATCCTTCACCATCTCACGCTCTCTGGCCATCCCAGGGATACAGGCATACCGTCGTGACACGCGGGAATATTCGCGCCACATCTCTCATCCAGTTTCACAGAACTGAAGCAACTCAGAGCACACATTGTACAAAAGAATGCATACCGGGCCGTGTGCTCTTATTGGGTAACAATCGTCTATACCGAAAACACCTCAAACGCGATTCCCTGAAGTCGCACTCAACGATACACTCTCGTCAAGTTCTGTGTCATTTCTCCTCACTTTCCAAACTTCACAGTCTCATCAACCAGCACAAATTTCTGCGCGAGCTGGGCCTAGACATCGTCGTTCCCACCGCCATAATCATGGCGTCACACTCCCAATCGCTAGGGATTCTGCCACCGACCAGACCCCAGCGTGGTCCTACGACGCTCCTCTCTTCGTCGAATCCTTCGCAACTTCATGACTGCCCGTCGAATTACTTTAACATACGTGAAAGCACAGTGTACGAACAGAAAGTTCTTTTCTTTCTTTATGTTACAAAGTAGATCGATCAGATTATTGATAGTCCGAATTATATCTACAAGAAGCGCGGAGAAGCATGAGGCATTCGGGGCCAGATCGCCTTAATATTGGATATTCATATCTTCGTTCACACAGTCACGGTGTTCACACGGCCTTTGTACGAGCCTACCACCATCGCAAACGCTTCACTCTGCAAATACAATGGCTCCAGGGACCTCTGGCTCGTCCGCGCTCAATGCATTAACTAATTTGACTAAGATCGAAGAGGTGGTGATGCGTGCAGCGGCACGTTTATTCACAGCCCTTGAATACCGGGAGGAGAACCCAGGAGGCGATTTCCGCCACTATCTGGATCGAATTCCCCTTGAACTTGTAGGTTTACTTTGTAATTAACCTCTTTTAAATGCCGATTGACGCTATCACAGCATCTGGTCACTGAGATGTTCCAGCTCGCACAGACCAGATCGGAATCGGAGGACTCCCACCGCCTTCAGGCTGCCTTTCACCCAGTGCTTACGGCCGTTGGTCAGCTGTGGAGAGCTGCAGAAGATGAAGACAGACCCCCGAGGCTAGAAGACATTTCGCTTGCAGATATCCGCAAGACCTGCGCGACTATGGCAAAGAAATACCGTGATTCGGAGTATCCACCTATTTTTTTCGAGACCGACCTATCGAGACTAGCGTATGCTCTGCCGCAGACAGACCATTGGTGGCTGTTGCCACCACCGAAAGCACGTTCACAGGGTGCGTTACCTCTCATTAGCGTCCACTACGTAAATGTTCCCAACTCTCATGTCGCCTCCTTCTCCTCCGCCAACACAACCTTCACACCCCTCGTCACGCCCCGCACGCCCGTATTCCACCGTATAGATATGTCGAACAAGGGGAAGGCTCACCTTCGCGCCCCGAGGGACGTTGATACTGCACCGCGCCACGTTCCTCCTCGTGGCACCAAGCGTTCGGCGGCTTTCGTGGCTCAGGACGAGGAGCATACGGATGAAGGCAACGGCGGGAAAAACAAGACCAGCCTGCGGAAGGTGGGAAAAGCTGGTACGCGTCGCACCGTCATTCGGGCCTCCTCCTCCCCTCCTCCCCAGCGGCGCCGCGTTGAAGAAGAAGCCGAAAGTGAGAGCGAGGAGTCATCTACTGAACAGTGGGTAGCCAGGGGCAAGGCACGTTATATCGCGGTTCTTTTATATTCATATTTACACGTTCTCGTTCTCCATGGATAGGACCGGTGTGAAGGATGCAAGAGACTGGATCTTCCTGCATGCGAACCACAGTGGCAGGCATTGCAAGGGTTCAGTTCGTGTAAGGCCTGTAAGGCCTGCGCACGCAAGAAGATAGCGTGCAAACCGACCAAAGTATGGATGGAAAAGGTTGCTGCTCACAATCAGAAATGGATCTGGCGGAAGAGACCGACCCAAGGTGAGTCTCTACCGTTCATTATCATCGCAGCGATAGCCCTGATTCTCTCGCAGTGGTAAACAACGCTCCAGAAACGCAGGCCGATGGTGCATCAGAAAGCGCAGAAGGTATGTCTGAAATATCTTGTTTCATCCGTTTATGATTAATATTACCCAGGGCCTTCAGCAGCTATGACAACTACGAGTAGACGGCGTCGAGGTAAACCTCCGAAGGCCACCGACGGTATGTAGAAAGCCCTCCCACCAGAATCCACATGTGCTCACCCCTCATTAGCTGCCCCAACAGCAGTAGCCATCAGCCCCCAACTCACTAAAATGCATGAAATCATCACTGCCATCGATACGCACATCCAATTGATGGATGTGCGGATCGAGGCGGAGATATCTGATCTGAAGGCGTGTATAGAGGGACACTCAGCAAGCCTGGCGACTCTTGAGCGCACGCAGCAGGAGCTAAGGAACATGCTCCTGATGTTGTGCGGCCAACACGCCATCACAGTGGCATCTGCTATGCCTTCTACCTCCGCATCCTCCTCCTTCTCACCTGTTGTTGGGTTTAGCAACGTCAGGGGCAGTGGGTCGGCTCTCGCGTACGCGCAGTCCAGCTCCACTTCAAGAGCACCTGGTAAGTCATTATTCATGTTTACGATCACCCATCAACGTTATTTTCCCTGATGGTCGGGCTTCTCCGCCAACAGCGCTTGCGAACAGGTCGAAAACCCGCACATCCTCCAAGTCTAAGATCTAAGGGGTGGGTCGGCCCAACGAATGTACATCTATTTTGAATGTCTGGACATAAATCAAGGCCGGCTGTGTAATAAATAGTAGACAAGAGATGCACCGTTTCGATTTGGGAACAGTCCTGTGTGACTAAACTATGAAATGTTCGAACATCAACGTATCAATATTGAAGGAATGGGCTCAGATCAGGTCTGTATCGAGTGATAGAGATGGAGAGTATTACAATCTACTTTCAGCCAAATGAAATGAGGGCTGGTTAGGTTTATAATTAAGTCCGGTTCACACTACAAAGTACTGAAGTTCGCGCGTCTGCTTGTTATGTACCCGTATTCTGGCCCGAGATATCTGTCGACAAGAGGAATGGGCCCTGTGAACAGACACAACTCAGGTGGGCTACGGCGTACACTGCTGAAATGTCGGCAGGGAATAGTTCGTCTCCTGGTACGGCTGCGACTTGTTGAGCGCGACTCCAATTGGGACGATGTGCTAGCATAAAATTTCAGCATTGTTCTAACATTCAATTGGAAATCGGGAGAGGTGTCGCACCGCGAAGGCCGACTTGAGTTGCGGGTACCACTTCATAGCCTCCGCCATTGTGAAGTTTCTTATCTCGTGCGTGAGCATGATGGTCCCAGCATTATTGAACACGCCAGAAGTCTCGTTGTTGATTAACAACTGATAGTTGGCATCGATGTCTGCAGGGGTGACTCCAGCTGTACCCTCCTTCCAGTCTTGCGAGTCGAACTCCCACAAGATCGTCTGCAAGCCAAGCCCGTTGGCTATCGCACGAATGCGGTCCTGCACCCGAAGAACATGTCGGTTTCGTTTTTGGCGTTAGCAAGATAAAAACGCTTACATCTACGTCTCCGTAGGCTGGCCGCCAGCAGGTTGGGGTAACCCCAATGACAAGCTTGATGATCTTCATCTAGGAGAAACGCATATGTCAGCAAATGTAGCGTCTACCACCACGAAAAGAAACAAGAATTCACTGTGTACCACAACTCGGCGAACGCATCTTCGCTCGTGAACCCGGTCACTACGGACGAGTCAGTAATGGGACCCATAGTGCATGACTGCTCTACGCCGAAGAAGCTCACTGTAATTATGTGACCAAGTGTCTGCAACGACACGCGAGCGACGATCAGCTCCGAAGTCGTATAACAGAAATTACAAGCCAGCACTCACGAACGCAGAGTTCGTGCCCATCCGCAAGCCCACGCTGGCCTTGGTACGGCCAGTCCATCACATTACTCCCAATGTAAAACAAGGTCGCCTTCTGATTCTGAGACGCGAGGTAGTCGTAGAACGCGTTGTGCGAACAGTTGGGCCCATCGTCGAACGCGTACCCTAAGGTGTTGGGCTCCGGCACGTTGACCACATCCGGAGCCAACCCTGGAAGCTTCGGCGTCGTGCATCCGCAATACGACCACCCTGTCCGCGGAACAAGACTTAGTCAGCCGCGGGATCAAAGCTTAGTAGATAAGAGAGGATATTAAGGCACTCCCATTCAAGGAAGCCGTTCGGAGAGCGACCGTTGGCGAGTTGAAGCCGCGGGCCTTCGGCTCGCATGGGAACAAGTAGCCTCGCTATCCTCGGATCGCGGCCTTCTCAGTTGGGAGAACAACTCACAGCAGTCCGGGTCAGTCGTGCAATCGTAGGTCACATTGACGGTGCTCCCGTAAATCGTCCCCCTGGGTGGAATGTTCGGTATGCTGCTTGACATGTTCGCCCATTTGGCCTGGCCCTCGGCGTCGTTCGCGAGCAACGTCGCAGGTGTCCATACCGGGGGGAAGTCATTGACGGCCTGGTCTATGGGGGGTAGTCGTATGGCGTGCACTCTGTATCAGGATCTACGACATCGTGTGCAGGAACGTGACAGGTGAGCAGGGGGAGGTTGGGTGCGTAAGGGCGAGACGACACCCACCAAGGATCTGGGCCTCGGATTTCTCGGAGGTGGGAAGGCTCTGTGCAAGGGCGGGCGTCGCGAGAAACGCGAGAAGGAGCGTAAGGTCCTGCAAGTTGAACATCGCAAATGAGCGGAATGGGTCGTAGAATGGCCCGAGTGATTTGTGTGGGTGTAGGCAATCGCTGCGATACAAGAGCCAACCTGAGGAGCCATATTTAAGGACGATAGAAGGTCGGAGGTTTCCAAGACAAGTTGTACATACCCGATCTTCGCGGTATCAAGTTTGTGCATCGCCGAGAAAGTGGCTTTTGGGTATCTGTGCGTGTGTAAGGTTTTTGCCATTGCCATCCCGCGCCTCGCAAACCTGAAACCCCCTCGGGTCGTCGATTTCAACAATTGACTGCCTTGTTCCATCCGATGCTGGCTTTCAACTAGAGGCTTTTGTGCGGCCGCACCTCGGTCGTTCTCAAAATACGATAAATGAAACCACATTTAGTGTGACGAAAAAGTCGACTTACATGACGGCTATCCATCAAGTACAGTACTTAAAGGGAACTGGAAGCTCATACCGAGCGCCAAAGAGAATGAAAGGCACGTGGTTCACATCTTATTTGGTTTCAAGGCGTCCGTCCAGTGGAGCCTCGTTACTCTCTCTAAGAGCTCACAGCAGGCTCTGGTAAAAATGTCAGATGATCCTTTTGGTCTTTGCTGTTCCATCGCATTCGTGGCGTGCCTCAACGTCTACGCGGGTGTCTGCATGGATTTTGCGTCTTATCGTGCGTGCTAATTTGTTGGGTTCATCCCCGACGGACGTTCACATGATACATGTCTCCAAAGGACATAGGTTCACAGAGACGATGTTCAGGTGTACCTCCTGTCGGCGGGCTGAAAAAGACAGCGCCCGGGGGGATGAAGAGCGCGCACCTCTGATACAACAACAGACTCAGCCGACGACATCCAGGCCTATGCTTGCAGATGGCCAATAACTTAGGGGGGATACGGTACGTTCTCACTGTTCTTGTTCTTGTTCTTTTCGTTTCATCCGAACAAATCCCTCCTTGCCAGACTCGCGCCGTCTTTTTGACCTACAAGGCCGTGTCTAATGCAGTAGCTTGTGCAGTAGTGTACCAGTTCAAATGTAAAAATATCACAGACTTTAGTACTTGTATCCTCAATGCACGATGCGTAACTTGAAGTCATGGAGGTAACACGGTGACCGGCACGCGCACCAAGACGAGGGGTCAGTGCCACAACAGGAACCGCTTTTAGACCACCTTCCCTGACCATGGCACCGTCGACGACCGGAAAACAGCGGCAGCCACCAGTCGTGCAACCGGGCTCAGGTAACTCGATCATCATCAACCCATGCCAACGTCTCAACCCCATCGTCGAATGCATTCGCAACGTTCCCAAGGAATTTGGCGACATAACACCCGACTACCATGTTGGCAGAACGACCGGTGTGCTGTTCCTAAGGTTTCTCCTTCCCTATTCGTTCTACCTGCGGACTGAGTATGATTCGGTGAGCAGCTTGCGATATCATCGTCTCCACCCAGAGTACATCCACCAGCGCATCGAACGTCTTGGTCAGGCCTACAACCTCCGTATACTACTCCTTATGTGTGACATCGTGCGTCGCGCCCTCCCCACTCTCACGCATGCCGCTCATTTCTTGCTCCCCAGTCAGAACACCAGGATCCTATTCGAGAGCTGACGAAAGTCTGTCTACTCAACAACATCACTGTCATTGTGGCCTGGTCGTAAGCAGCCTCTCACCAAACGACGGAACCACATACCCACACCCCACCGTTCGCGCCCTCGCACGCGTGCATGCAGCCCAGACGAGGCAGGCCAATACCTCACAGCATTTAAACAATCCGAACACCGCCCACCAACGCTGATCCGCGAGCGCGTTGACAAAACGCCCGAAGCGCTCTTTCGTACGGCGCTCACCAGCATCCCGCGCGTGAACAAGACAGACGTTGAGACCCTCCGCGCATCATTCGGCGTGCGTCCAAACTTGCCCCCCACACTCTTTCACTCCTTCTCACATCACACAGAGCTTCGCGAAAATCTCACAGGCCAATGCAGAGCAGCTCGCGCGTCTCCCTGGTTTTGGCCCGAAAAAGGTCGCTAGGCTCAAGGACGCGTTCGAGCGGCCTTTCCGTACGGGCACGGCAGGAGACGTACTCCCCACCCCTGCCAGCGCACACGCGGTTTCTGCGACCGCCTCGACCTCTGCACCCACTGTGCCCGTTCTCCCTAGCAGCAGTGGCAGCAAAAGCGGTGGGAGCGGACGAACGCCTGAGGACGCGGTCTGGGACATCGAGCTCGATCTCAATTCCCCCTCACCTGAACCTGCATCTGCCAAGCGTGCGCGGGAGAGCCCGCCGTGGGACATCGAGCTCGACGAGGACGCCGCGGCGTCCTCCAGGGACGAGATTGAGATCTCGTCCGACGACACGGACACGGACATCGCACCTGCCCTTCGCGCGAAACGGCGGCGGGCTTGACGCACGTCGATGTGTTATTTTTCAGAAGGGGGTTTATAATACACTTGGTTACAGAAAATCGATGAGTCCTCGATTCGTCCGAGGCCCTCCTGAGCTACTGTAGCTCGTCCAGTCGCGTCATAAGGTTGTACATATATAAATATATATATAATATGCAGTTCGTGGGTGTGCGTGCGTCGTCATCAGTGGCGCATGGTGTACGTTTCGTTAGCATCTGTTCTCAACTTAAAAAGAGCGGTGAAGCTCCCAGTTCCAACACAGGAGTGGGGCCTCCCATCGCGCGGAGGCGGTGCCAGTCTATGTCTGAGAACGAGTTCCGTACGGCGGCGACGTGTACGGGGGCGGCATGAGATGCGCACTGCTGTTTGACCCGCGGTCCCTCCACCATCCAAGCGGTGCTACAAACACCGCCTCCTGCTGATCTCCCTCCTGCTCAGACATTGGCAGCATGGGCTCTTCAAGCCGATTCGGCCGGAGCACGATGGGCAGATCCGGCGGTGGTGGGTTCGGCGCCGGCGGGGTTGGCAGCGGGCGCACCTTACGCTTGGCCCCACCATTGGACCTCTCGCTCCCTTTCGACTCCCCACTCGCGCGCTCCTTTGAAGGTATAGGTATCCCAGCGCCCGCAGACGCGGACGTGGGCGTCGGCGGGAGTGGCTGTGTCGGCGGTGGAGCCAGCGGCAGGCCGAGCACCGCGCGCTGCTGTGCCGAGCGCGGACGCTGACGGCGCGGCGCGAGCATATCGTCCGAGTTGAAGCGCACCTGCCTGTGTATGTGTATGCGGGGCAGAACCGGGTCCACGCGACTACGGCCGCTCCCGCGCGAGCTGCCGCTTATCCGGGCCGCGAGCCCGGGAAGCTGCTCCGGAAGCGCTCGCCTAAGGACGGCCGGCGCGCGGGCTCCGGTTCCGGCCCTGGACTTTTTGAGGGCGTGGGAGGCGGCGGAGGTAGGGGAAAGGAGCTGGGTGGTGGAACGGGTCCTATGTCTACGGTCGTGGTTGGTATATAAACGCCGCTGTAGACGGGCTGCTGCGTGTTTGCTCTTTCGCGTTCGGCGACCCGCCGCCTTTCGGCACGTCTGCGCCACAGCACGGTAAGCACGACTAGCACGCAAATGACGATAACGATGGGTGCCACTATGGCTACGGCCGGCACACCGCCTGCTGGGCTGTGGGGTTGCACATGGCTTATCGTTTAGTTGTCGGAGAAGACTGGCCGGGTGTGAGGCACTCACGAAGGCGATGACGCATGCCTGAATTCGGTGTATCTGCGGATTATCGGGCGAGGTGACATCTCGAAAAAGTGGAAGCACAATCGGGGGATGTGCCCCAGGCGTTCTGGGGCGAGCGAACTGCGGATGGTCGTGGCGAAAAGACAAGGGACGGTGGGAACAGGAGATGTCGAAATGCAGCCTCTGGCCGCAACATGATCCCTGCACTGGGCACGGAATAGTCCGTCAGCATGTAACATACAATATGCCAAGTTATGGGGAAACCACGAGGTCGCGGGAGATGATCAAGTAGCGGATATCATAAAAATATCATGCCACCGAAGAGTTCGAGGAAGAAGAGGGTAATACCAGTAGAGAAGCCCTTTCTTTCGCGCTGGAGAGCCGTGTGGATTCTCCCTGAGAAAGATGTTGGTTTTGCGATACAAGGCAAGTTGCACAGCCTGCTGATGGAGGAAAATAAATATCAATATCATCGATCAAAACCGTCCACAACGAGCTAGGAAACCGCGTTTTCATTGGTAATTGGACTAGTTCTATCCAGGGTCAGCCGCGGCCACGAGACCCGTGTCAATCAGAGTGATTTGTTTTGAAGCCACTAACCGCAAGATGTTAACTTACGGAACATCTGATAATTGGTTGGGTCCAAAATCACCCATGTGACTTAATAAGAGCAAGTCGTCATAACTGCATTGCGTCTAGTCAAGTTCGTTGGGGTGAGAAGAGTTGGTTGAGAAGAGTGTATGGACGGACAACTGCGGCGAGTTGGAAAACGTTGTGTTACGTGAAGGTCACGAGGCACTTTTACTCCCACGGCGCCCTCGCTGTCCGATCTAACCCAATTGCCTCGCCAAAGGCACCCAAGTAATCCGAAACGCCACCGCATTCAGAAGAAGCTTGTACTGCGAACGCTTCCGGTAGGAGAGCTTCCAATTGCTGCTCGGTTTGGGTGAGCGGGTGTTATGCGAATGATCAAGACGGAGAACCTACCCTAACTCGTTCTTCGGAGCAGGATGTGTGTTGAGGAACGAAACATTCAAACCGCCACTAGACTTTTCTAGAGCACCAAGGCGTTTAAACATCCTGGCAGGCAGGCAGCATGAGCACTTCAAAAGGAAAACACGGAGTACAAAGTTACTCTGGTGCTGCGGTGGGATTGAAGCAAGCTTTCGCAGAGAGCTTCAGGCCGATCTTATCCGCTGCGGGGTGACTTCAGCTAGAGCACAGTGGCACGAAAGGGGCACGAACCTTCGTACTCTTGCTTGCGCGAGTGGGGGAGGTCCATCAGCAGAGTAGTAGCTAACCTGCCGATTCCAGAGGGAAGGCCAATTAAGTCAGCCAGCCAGGCCATAGCGATGAAGATCTTGGAGTAGGAGTAGCGCTCTGCAGAATGACGAGCGACTGCAAGAATTTGATCCTCTAAACTCCGTGACGCCCCCATGCAATGGACTCACCAACGTGGCCTATCTCTTTGGACGGGATAAGGGTGCATTCAAGACCGCATGTGTCAATTGGAACATACCGTGACCAAGTATCGCAGCCAACCCTTGCTCATCCTTCGCGACAGGGAGAATGCCAGTGAAAACGACGACCGTGCCTGAGAGTGATAAGCGCCTGAACGTATGTCCCAACCTGAGTTGAGAACACACCTGGCGCAGCCATCGCATTGACGACCTTGTTGTCATTCACCACAAGCAAGTTCCACTCCTTCTTTCCAAAGCCGTTTGCCGTGCTAGGCCCAGTGGAATCCGGATCCCACAAATCTGGAACAGCCTCCTCGGAGCCACCATTGACGAGTCTAGTGAACCCTGACAGAATCCGTGGAGGAGCAGGTACACGCTGATCGCCGCGAAGTGTGCCGAGTTCGTTTGCCTCAAGGATTCGTGAGACGATACGGTGAATGTGTTGTGTGATAACATGTGACGGTGGGAGAAGCTTGCTACGATACTCTTTGGAGAGTTCGTCATGGGATGCCTCCCAAAGCTAATGGATATAAGTAACCAGGTGTGAACTATCGGGATGAAGGAGCACGCACTGCAGCTTCGAACTTTGGGCTCACGTCCATGAAACGCCACCTGCCTGTCTCGGGGACCTGCTCAAGGCTGAGTGTATCAGACACGAAGAAATGTTAAATGAGAAAGGAGGACAAAGACACACTGAAGGAAGTAATATACAACAGATCCAAAACCAATCGTGTAAATGATGACATCACGTCTCTGAAGCCCTGAAAACGGTGGTGGCGGCGGACGATTCGGGTCTTGGCTCGAGTGGTCGTCAAATCGCGAATATTGTGCTCGACGAGGCACGGATATCGAGAGGTTCCGATAGGGTGACAAAGACACTGTATGTCTAGGCAGAGAACGCGTTTGAACCCTGCTTTCTAAATGGCGAATCGAAGTGCTCAGGGATTGTCGACATTTCGAAGAGCGAACAGCAACTTGAAGGATCGGCAGCGCCCTGCACGCGCGAGTGGCCAACATGCGAGATTAGACGCCAGATGAGCCGAGCAACGGAGGGAAGACGCGTCTCGGCGGTCCGCTAGCACCGGCCGTGCGAGATCGGTCGCGTTAATGACGAGATCGAGATCATTGGCAACTTGGCCTTCAGTGAGGTAATCAAATATCACTCGTGCAATGCACACACAGCAGAATGATCTACAGCAGCCACCAAGAAGACTCGAAGGTGGCAAACGTTCTTTTGGTTCTCCTACTCGTGTGTGCAATGAATGCAAACCAGCTGAAAGCACCAGGTTGGGGGACATTCACTCGGCATGCACTTATTCCTGACTTGGCTAGCGCAACGGAACTGCAACCGATCAGGCGCCTATTTTTACTCGCCCGCCTCGCCAAATTTATCTTTATTGCATGGACTTTACGGTACTAAAAACTTGGTGAGTGAATAGGTTTACAGCCTGTATGTTCCTCGCGTTTGGCCGAGTCTGCCTCTGACTGAAAAACAGGACAGAATTGTAAAACCTGTCAAGTTACTTATCTCACGCTGCACAACACGAGACCAACATGTGATTGACTCGGATAACGAGCTCGATCCAAAAGAAGGACGCCATCTGGCCTACGCCATAGTACCTGCGTCCCTGGTTGTGACACAGGCACATATCCTGTTTGCTGTCATACTGGGAAGGGCGTTGTGGTGATCCCTTAAAGCGATGGCATCAACGAGGGGTCGAACCGATCATTTTCCCTTCCCCGCCAGCAGCGAGTTGCTGTGAGTTGAACGCGATGAAAGTGTCTCTCCTGCCCATTCTCACGTTCGTCGCACTCACGCATGGCCAATTCCATGGAGCACGCTCCCCATCCCTCAGCAAGGCACACGCCAGGGCAGCGCACTCACCATCCTCCAGCAAAGGGAAACAAATCCAAACAATCTACGGTACGAAAGATACAGACCACCGAACTTCAGCGGTTATTGCCCAGATGTTTCAATGGAGCTGGGACAGTGTCGCTGCGGAGTGTACGACTTTTTTGGGCCCGGCTGGCTATGGGTTTGTTCAAGGTAAATGTTTAACGCCCAAAGGTGTTCCCGCGAAACGAGTTTTGACTATCCTTAAGTGAGCCCTGCACAGGAGCAGGTCCAGGGTGATCAGTGGTGGACCGATTACCAACCAGTCACATACAACCTCACGTCCAAGCACGGCACGCGAACCGATTATGCAAATATGATCAATACTTGCCATGCAGCTGGCGTGGGGGTCATAGCTGGTTCGTTGAGAATAATTTTTTCTGGCCTTTGGTGACCCCTTGATTTAATTCCAGATACTATCTGGAACCACATGACAGGAAAAGCTTCTGGGACAGGTTTTGGGGGAAGCAGTACGTGACCGCCCACTTCGCGACTACTCTTGTTGAGCTCTAACTGTTGCGTCCAGACTTCACTCAGTATGACTATCCTGGCATCTACCAGAGCCAAGATTTTCATTACTGCGGCCTCGAGCCCGGCAACAACATCGTTGACTGGAACAACGAAGTCGAAGTGTGGACTTGCCAGCTTGATGGCCTCGCAGAGTGTGCATCAGCTTTCAAGGCAACTTCTGACGTGCTGACGTTTGTCATGTGGCAGCTTGGCAACAGACACGGACTACGTCCGTCAGCGCCTCGCTGAGTATGCAAATGACTTACTCTCCCTGGGTGTGGGCGGTCTACGGTTGGACGCGGCTAAGAGTACGCATTGGTTTTCTCGCGTTTTGGGGAGTTTATTGACGTTATATGCCCGCAGATATTAACCCGAATGACATTGCCAGTATTTTGTCCAATTTGACTTTCCAGCCTTATATCACACAGGAGGTGAGTCCCTGTTTATCGTTACGTCGCAGTCACTGTTTACCATACGTGTAGGTTGTCTTTGGTGCGGGGCAACCGGTTACACCAACTTTATATACTGGGAATGGCGACGTGGAAGAGTAGGACATTTTAAATTTATTTCGGTCTTGACTTATCTCCTTTTCCCGTAGATTCCGTTATACCTCTGAATTAAGAGCTGCGTTCCTCACCAGCGGAATATCTTCGCTGCAAAACCTTGATAACCAAGGCTGGGTAGCAGGATCTGGTGCAAACGTCTTCGTCAGCAATCATGATACGGAGCGGGTACGAGAAAAATTAGAAAATCTACGAAATCTCCTTCAATTGCGCTGACACTCCGCATAGAACATGGACTCTTCTCTCAATGCATATTCGCCTTCAAATACGTACACCTTGGCCAGTGTCTTTTCCCTGTATGTATTAGCCAACATCTCTATGTTCGAGAATCGCTTCTGATGAAATCCATCCTCGTATATAGCGCCCACCCTTACGGTACGCCTACTATCCTCTCGAGCTACGCCGCCTTCTTCGACTACGATGCGGGAGCTCCCAACGGTGGTACGGCCCGTTTTTTTGGTCAATGAACTCTCCTCAACCCTGACCGTTTCGCTAGGTACTGGAACCTGCACCGGCAACGTCGGAACAAATGGCTGGTACGTACAAGTCTCAACCGTGGACATGTAACGCATTGTGAGCACGATCCTTTGCAGGTTTTGCCAACACCGCTGGCAGCCTATTGCCGGCATGGTCGGATTCCGGAACCAAGTTGGCAGCGCACCGCTCACAGCCTGGGTCTCGCCGTCATCCCAGCAAATCGCCTTTGCACGAGGTATGCTCCTGACGCATAACCTCGACTAACCCATGAAGAGAGTACTCACACGCACGGAGAACAGGTGCGCACGGCTTCGTCGCGCTCAACAATGCGGACAGCGCGTGGAGCGCGACCTTCATGACGGGTCTGCCCGCCGGCTCGTACTGCAACATTATCGACGGCACGTCTGTCGCCGGAGTGTGCACTGGGACTGCGTGCGTGAGAACCCCTTTTGCTGATACGATGACTAACACGTTACCTGCTTTTTCTTGTGCAGTTTTACGATTGGTGGTGATGGAAGCTTGATCGTCACCGTTGGGCCACGCCAGGCGGTCGCAGTGCACGTAGGCCAGATAGGCACCGGGACAGGCATGCCGTTGGTGGCGCAGCAAGTGCCGGTGCTGTTCTACGAGAACGCGACGACCACATTTGGAGAGGTGGGCGATTCTTCGTTTTCGTCGTACTCTTGCTCATCTTGGTCCAACAGAACATTTTCGTCGTGGGAAGCGTGCCGCAACTTGGCAACTGGGACACGTCCAATGCGGTGTGTCTCCATGGGCTATATGACGACGGGCTCAGGTCGCTAATAATCTCACGCCTGCGTAGATACCGCTCGATCCGACCTACTACCCTGTGTGGGCTGCGACGGTGTACCTGCCTCCAAATACTGCGTTCCAGTACAAGTTCATCCGCATTGAGAGTGATGGCAGTGTTCGTCTTTTTTCCTATTCTCTCAGCACATGCGCGATGGAGTACTGACACCGTGGATGGGCTACGTACAGGTTGTCTGGGAATCGGATCCCAATAGGCAGGATACAACGCCCGCATCGGGAACACAGCCAATCGTGACAAGCTGGCGCTAATCATATATCAGAAAAGATTTTGGCTCGTGCATATAGTTTCTGCACTCATTTTTATTGTTTTATTGGTTATTTGTTGGATACCCATAACGTGGCTTATCGCTCGTTGATTGAGGCTGGACAAGTGAAATCAATGGACCTGAGAAGACCGGCAAGTTTTGATGTTACATTAACGGTATACAGCGATCTCCTGGATCGACGGACTGCGAGCGTCCGGTATACTTCCTTCGGCTTGGTATACTCCATGACAGCCACACCTATTTTTGCGAAGGATATACTTCCAATGTCCGCACGACGTACCCGTCCTATATACGAATATCGGTATTCTCTGCGAGGATTAAAACTATAATCTCACTTTATGTAGCGCAAGCCCACTCTTGCTTGTTAAGGATGGCGGTACCTCTTGTACAAGGCAGCACTGCCATGATTGGGACCTTCTATGCACGATTGGCTTCCCTGCAGTGTGATGGACACGCTAGAGCATCTTCCGTGGCTACGGCTAGTTGTCACTTACTAGTAACATGCAACCGCGACTTGTAAGTGTTGGTGAGATGAGTTCGAGATATCCTATCATATGCCTCCCTTTGACTATTTTCCTCTGAAGTATTCGGTCACGTCTTCGGTTATTCCTCCGTGTCCCACCTCCGAGTCCTCAACGCAATGACAGGCTCG
Organism: Lactarius quietus; assembly: GCA_015025155.1. Classification (NCBI taxonomy): domain Eukaryota; kingdom Fungi; phylum Basidiomycota; class Agaricomycetes; order Russulales; family Russulaceae; genus Lactarius; species Lactarius quietus. The sequence continues at coordinate 48,691 of WITN01000577.1, forward strand.
ACTGAACTCAGGAAACGCGAACACGACGCGGCGGTCTCCATAATCATTGACCAGCATGGATGACTAGTAGATAGCAGAACCCAGGAGTTTGGCATCCGTTTTCTGTGCAAGTAGTTCGACTAGTTGCATAGACTTCGCAGAGAAGATCTGAAGTGCTAGTACGGAGACTCACATTAGTAACGCGACTGCGACGGGAAGACGACTGTGCCAGCAGGATGGCAGAATGGCAGAATGGCGAAGTTGATAACGCGGCATTACACAAGCTTCTCAGGCTGTTCGTCTGCGCTGAGAGAGCTTGTGTGTCTGCCTCTGCTCGCATCGACCATGGGCATTGCTGAGGGGTATGTTACCACATGCGTCAACTGTATCAACGCCCGCGAGTCTCCAGGTCTCCCTATTGGTATTTAATTGCGTTCACTAGCTCCTAAGACCTACTCCGAGTCCTTGGCCGCCTGTGAATCGTAGATGAACCAAAAATACCAGCCTCCAGTATGCGAACTATACTGCTTCCTCGCTCATAATAATATGTGGACAAGCGTTGAGAGAAGCAGGTTTGGCTTTCGTTACTGTAAGTATGCAATCCAAGGCGGAACAATGCCAGACTTTTGCCAGGTGGTAGGAGTAAAGAGTACAGTACACGGTCCGGAGGATTGCCAGCACCGGGACAAGCCGCGCAATCTTTGCGTGTCAAGATCCCATCGGCAGTTGCAAAGACGACGGAGCCCGAAAGGTAAGAAGGTCGCAGCTTGTGGTAACTGCAACTACGGTGACGCAGATGCAGGACGTATGCACACATCTCACTCAATGCTCAATTGGCTCAGACTCCATTTGGACGACATCCGAGCCATTGTTTTAGCTCTCATATCACGAAGGAATCTAGGAAACCTGGTCAGTGGCTACAGATTCATCTCGTCTGAGTGGGTCTACTTCCGACAGAAATACTGACAAAATGTGTACCATCAGCGTCAGGTGTGACGTTAAAACTATCGAATTATATATTACGGCTGCGCCGTACGGGAGAGACAAGCGCAAGAGTTTCGACGGGCATGATGCATCATCAATTCATCATTAGGATAACGAGGCTGACCCTGAGGCTGACGTCCCCCGGCCCCCGTAATTACCCTGGCCGGGTAAGTTGGAATGCCAGCCACACATTCTGGTCATATTTAAAGTCGACTCGCGACAGGCAGGACCCGAACGAGCCCACTGAATACCCTCGTGTTCAATCCTTGTTGCCGTCTGCTCACCGCAGCAATCTCAACGCGATGGCTCTCTTCCTTGTTTCAATCCTATCTTTTGTCGCCTTCACATACGCCGGGCCTCATGCAGCGCGCTCCGCGTTCGAGGACAGAGGTGAGCAAGACCTGTCTGCCCGCGGAGGTTGAGAAGAGGCTGACACCCCGCTTCCCAGCTGTGATTGCTCAGATGTTCGAGTGGAACTGGGACAGCGTCGCAACGGAGTGTGCTGGTTTCCTTGGACCAGCTGGCTATGGATACGTTCAAGGTGAGCATTTGGGGTCTATGCATGAGCTCGTGTGTGTGCGTCGGGTGTTGACCATCCCTCAGTGAGCCCTGCGCAAGAGCACATCCAGGGACCTGAATGGTGGACGGATTACCAGCCCGTCTCGTACATCCTCACATCCAAACGCGGCACGCGGAAACAGTACGAGCACATGATTCGCACTTGCCACGCAGCTGGCGTCGGGGTCATCGCTGGTTCGTCGGGAATATAAAAGTCGGTCTCTTCACGACCCACTGATGTTATCCAGACACTATATGGAACCACATGACTATGCTAGATTTCGGAATTGGTGTTGCGGGAAGTAGTACGTGGGACCACCTCTTGTGCGATGATCGCCCTTCGTTGGGTGCCAAACGCCCGTCTGCAACCCCTAGGCTTCTCTCACTACGACTATCCTGGCCTCTACGAGTACCTTAACTTTCACCATTGCGGTCTTGAGCCCAACGACACCATCGTCAACTACAACAACGAAATCGAAGTTTGGACATGCGAGCTTGATGGACTTGCAGAGTACGTGTCTGAGGTTCAGGACCAACCTCCTGTAATCGCGGCTGACTTGCCATCGGGCACTAGCTTGGCAACCGAGACGAACTACGTCCGCGGGCGGCTTGCCGAGTACACGAACGATCTTCTCTCCCTGGGAGTCGATGGTCTCCGGTTGGATGCAGCCAAGCGTACGTCGTATTTACTTGATTTATGAGGCGCTTTACGCTGACGCAACACGCCTCCAGATATGAACCCTGATGATATCGCCGATATCCTGACAAGATTGATCACCCAGCCTTACGTCACGCAGGAGGTGAGAACCAGCTTAGAGGATTGATGCAGTTTCGGTGCCTATTTACAGTATCGAACTGCTGTAAAATAGGTTATTTGGGGTCCGGGGCAACCTGTTAACCCAGCTTTGTACACCGGAAACGGCGACGTGCAAGAGTAAGACCACTGTATCCAAATTCGTTCTGATTTCGCATCTCATATCCGCCTCACTCACTAGGTTCCGCTATACCTCTGCATTGAGGGACGCGTTCCAGGGCCTCGATGGCGGTATCTCATCGTTGGAGCACCTCGATGACCGCGGGTGGGTGCCAGGGTCCAGTGCGAATGCCTTTGTCAGCAACCACGATACCGAGCGGGTACGACGAACCTATATGACCTTGCTTACCTCGTCTTTAGCGCTGACATTATGCGTAGAATAAGGGATCGCTGAACGTGTACTCGTCTTCGAACGCATACACGTTGGCCACGATTTTCTCGCTGTATGGACTCTCGTCCTTATCTGCTCGGAATCACTATGATGTAATTCCTCTTTGGGACTCGTATTCAGCGCCCATCCTTACGGCAAGGTATCCATCCTCTCAAGCTACGCCGACTTCTTCAACACGGATGCTGGAGCTCCCAACTTGGGTACGAACCACATTTACTCTGATAGTCGCACTCTCCCTTAGCCGTTGCATTCTCCCCCAGGCACGGGGAGATGCGAGGGCCAGCTCAGTGTAGACGGGTGGTAAGCGCGAATTGCAGTTGTAGTAATAGATGAAGACTTGAATTATCGTCCTTTCCAGGCTCTGCCAACATCGCTGGCAAGCTATTGTTGGCATGGTCGGGTTCCGGAACCAAGTCGGCAGAGCACCGCTCACACGATGGGTATCCCCGTCGCCCCAACAAATCGCCTTCGCACGCGGTATGTACCAGCTCAGGCTCTCACACAGTCGTGCCTCTCTGGTGTCTCACGTGTCCGTGGAAAATCCAGGCTCAGACGGCTTCGTCACGATCAACAACGAGAACAGCTCGTGGAGCACGACGTTCAAGACGGGCCTTCCCAGCGGGTCATACTGCAACGTCATCGACGGTTTCTCGTCCTACGACGGCACGTGCACCGGTTCCGCGTACGTCTCGTTTCCACTTCTCCCGCCACCCAATTTAATTTCGCCGCAGTTTTACTATTGACTCCGATGGTAGTCTGACCGTCGCCGTCGGCGCGCGCCAGGCGATCGCGGTGCACACGGGAGCGTTGGGCAGCGGGACGAGCGAGCCAAAGACGGCGGAGTTTGTGCCGGTGTTGTTTGACGTGAACGCGACGACCACTTTCGGAGAGGTTCGCCTAGACCCAAGTGTTCCGTCGCTGATCACTGATTTTGCGACAGAACATTTTCGGCGTAGGCAACGTGCCGGGACTCGGAAACTGGGATCTGTCCAACGCGGTATGTGTGCCCTTGCCAGAGGCTCGTTCCGGTCGCTGACAAACGCCACGCACACGTAGATACCGCTTGATCCGACTAACTACCCCGTGTGGGCAGCGACGGCATATCTTTCCCCAAACACCGCGTTCCAGTATTCGTTCATCCGCAAAGAGACGAACGGCACCGTAAGTCGTTTTGCGCGTGCGTTCACATACAGTCGAGTGCTAACATGATGTTGGATGGGGCGGCCAGATTATAACAGAGTCGGGTCCAACTCGCGAGGGCACGACTCCAGGGTCAGGAATACTGTCGATTGTGACTAGCTGGCGTTGATTATGCCCTGTTGACAAGGAACGGTCCCTAGTCCCCCTCCGTGTACCAACGTTTTGCCCATTAAATACCCATAAATTAAAGAGCTTGGTTGATTGTCGAAGCTGAGCGAGCGCAGTGGAGAGGTCGGCACCATGAATATGCCAGTGACCATATTGGATACTTACTAAGACTGTTACTGAGTGGCACTCACTATCAGGCCTTCCCAAAGCCTTCTGAACTAAGTGGACCTTGTTCGTAAGAGTAGCTTATTAGACTTAAATTAGGTGTGTAAATTTCACATCCATTCTTCGTTCCATTCTTAAGTTGCCATGCCCACCTCAACCTTACGGCAGGCTGCTCCTCTCAAACCATCAAGGACGCTGGAGCTCCAAACTTGGGTTTGGCCCACGTTCTCTCCGATTAATCGAATTCTTACCTCTCACTAGGTGCGGGAACCTGCTGTGGCGACTCGATGTCGGAAATGACGGGTGGTGAGACAAGTTACTGCCAGGCCTAGCAACTCGAATCGTCGTCCTTTGCAGGTATGACAGTACTGTCAACACCACTGGGTGGCTATTTCTGGCGTGGTCTGGACTCTGGAACCAACTCGCCAGGGCAACACTCACAGGAGGCGTCTCTTCCTTGTCCCAGCATATATCCCTTGGCACGCGATAAGCACCCCTCAACCTCACCTCCCTGCCTATCTCTCATGGAGGTCCTGACGCGCGGAGGAGATACAGCCTCAGATGTCAGTACCAAACGTGGATAGGTAGTGGAACACGGATTTCCCTCTCCGCGGGCCGTAATGCATCGCATCGATCCTACGAGGGGCATGTGCGTCCGGACCGCGTACGCTTTCGCCAGTTCTTCCATCTCCTCAAGTTCGGCCTTGTTCATTTTTTTTTTGTATCGTGGCTTAACGATTGGCTGCGCCGGCTGTTGGACCGTGACCGTCGGCGCGCACCAGGTGATCGCGGTGCTCACGGGCGCGATAGGCGGCGGTTCCAGTGAGCCGAAGATGGCGAGCAGGTGCAACTGTTGTTCAACGCCACTGTTGCTCCCTCTCTGTTCGCTGACTAGAATATAGAACATGTAAGCCGTGTGCAGCGTGTCGCAACTTGTATGTCCCTTTGGACGTGAACCGCACGCGCGGAGATACCTAGGGAACTACCCCCGTATGTGCTGCTGTCCGTATTACCTTCCCCCCAAACACCGCGTTCCAACACTCGTTCGTCTGAATCCGCAAAGAGTCGAAAGGCACGAGAGAGTCATCTCGCCTCTGCGCGCGCCCGGATATGAGCTGACATGCTAGAATGAAATGGCGCGGACGTTGGACATGCTGATTCTGGATCAGGGTCGGGACCGGCTGCTATATGGCGCGAGCCAGGGTCGTCGGACATAACTTGTCGATCAAGGCTAGATCAAGGTTAGATGGCGGCGATAAACATACCTGACGCCTTCTGCATATAACCTTCTGTGCTCTTTTTGTCTTCTTTCTCCTTTTTTACGATGCCCACGAATCACTGTAAAGCGCCAGGAGATTGTTGGGGCCTGGATGGGCGCAGTGAGAGTGTGAGGATTCCCACCTTTTTGTGTGCTTGATGAGGGGAGAATGCCGTGATGAGGTCAGGAGATAAGGTTACGTAACTGAGATAGATAGAGTGAAGCTGTCATGCTAACTGCAACCAAAGAGCCTTTTCATGACAGTTGGACAGAATCCATAACCGGGAGCACGGTAGGGGAGCCGAACGGGTATTCATTCATCATTCCGAAGAGAGAGATGTTCGTGGACGACCACGCGCTCTGGGTGATGCCCACGGTACCAATATGTATAGATGAAACGGGTGTAGTGCGAAGGTGAGACGTGGTGGGATTTGGCGAAGTGATGGGATGGGGAAAAGAAGCGGATCTCTGTGGGAGCCGCGGGAGGAAGCGCACAAACGTTAATTCGTTGCCAGAACGACGACCATGTGAAGGGAGCGCAAAACTCAATCCTTCTATGGTTTCACGTCCAGTTCACCGAACCCAGGAATCTCTCTCTCAAAGTGGGACTCGACGATCTGCAGTCTCTGACGGGAGGGAGATGGGAGGCAGAGTTGCTCGATCGTGCAGACATGAGCGGAACCAGAATCGAAGCAACGAGATCGGCGGCGGGAGAGAGAGATGACATAAGACACACCGCAATTAATTTCCAATCCGCATGCTGCTAGTTGCTATAGCCGCCTCATAATGCAGAGTCAACACTCCACTTGGGCCGTCTTGGCTAGCCTCTCTCTGTTTTCTTTTTCCCCAACGACGCTCCTTTCGCGATGCCTTCTTTTTTTGTGCGCAGGTTCAAGCTTTCTCAAAACCTCGATACCAAAGACACACCCAGTCTCATGTACTCACCATCAGTCTCTTCGACGTCCCAATCCTCTATCTCCATATCCCTCCGGAGGCGGATGGCCACCATCGCTTCCAAATTGCCATTCCGCAGGGGACGCTCCTCCTCCAAGAGTGCCATTTCCCACATATCCACTGTACCATGGCCCCGCTCTCCTAGCCAGTCACCAACTCCTCCCTCTCCGGATATCCGTCCTCCTAGTGGCCTTGGCCGACGCGCTAGCATCATCTCTGAGCTTGACATCTCCACCGAATCGCCAAGCTCGCCGTCCTTCCCGTGCATGTCCGCCATGTTCCCTAGCGTACCGGCATACATCGTGTCGCCGAGTGCACGATCCTCTTTCCAAACGCACCCCACCCGCGCCCGAACACTCAGCTCACCCGCATTCCTTCACTCCTTGTCCGAATCCGCGCCACCCACACCTCCACCACAGCACCTTGTAGCAGTGTCCACTCCTCTGGCCTACGAACCACGCAGCCCACGGCTTGTTCGGCAGCAGGCACGCCAGAGCCCGCCCATCCCACTTTCCCTCGTCTTCGCGCATGTCCCGCGATCCCAGCTTCCCGCCCTTGCCCGCGTATCAAAGCGGTTCAATGCCGCCGCTCAGCTTTCCCTCTACCGCACGCTCGATCTATCCGCCGACGACGCTGACGCATGCATCGCGCGGCTCGCAGTCGCACCACATCTCGCAGCGCTTGTGACGACTCTCGCATTACGAGCAAACCCGCACGCACACGGCGCGTCCTTCGAGTTGGCGCTAGCACTGGCGCTCCGTTCGATGCGCGCTCTGTCGGCACTCACACTACCCGCCTTCGACGCAGAGCTGCTCGTCGCAGCGCCGGGCTCGCTCACGCGCCTCACCCTGCTCGCCGACACGCTTCCGTACTCATTTTTCGACGAGTTTCTCTGCGCACCTACGCGTGCACGCCTCACGCACCTCGCGCTGCCCCACTTCGTCGGTGTGCCTCCCGCAGCGCACGAGGTACCCTCCGCAGCTGCCCCTCGCCTTGCCGTACTCGACGGTAGCCCTGGTCTCGCAGCTGCGCTTGCCCCTGGTCGCCCGCTGCGCCGCGTCACATTGCGCGTCGCAAGCACGCTGTACGATGGCCTACGTCCCGCAGCGCTGTTCAGCGCTCG
>WITN01000578.1:0-56157 GCA_015025155.1 Lactarius quietus
CGCGACGTAGAGGCGTGGTACAAGTTGTGTGATAACCGAGGGTACGGTGTTATTGCTCGGCAGGAAGTAGTTTGATGTCGTCGCAATAGTGAGATGCTGAGTCTGCAATAATGGTTGGAATGTGGAGATGTGGTACGAGAGAGACCGGTGAAGCAACCCACGTAGACTTGCGCTGTGTAATTTACGAACGCCATTGGGTTTTGGAAGGCATAATCCAGGCCTCCGGGTGATTGTTGCGCTAAGCGGAAGATGGCATTTGGAATGCCAGACCTTATCGAAGTCGCACGTGCCTGCACATTGATGTCGGTGGAACTATTGAAGATGACACTGTACAGATGAGCTCGAAATTAGACGAGGTATGAAGTATCCAGGAGACATACCCATTGTATGGAATGCCGTTCAGTGGAGGACCTGAGACATTGTTTGCTGCGGGGTATTCACCAATCGGGAAAATATTCGTCAATGTGCCGTTGTTCAAGGATGCGAAGGCGGTCAGGTCATAAAGCTGCATACTCGGTTCGCAGAAAACCGCGGCGCCGCTATTTGGTTCTTGTTGCCAGAACCAAAAGACAACCTAAACGAGATAAGCAAGCGCCGAGAACGAGGAGATGGAGAACCCACGGGTTGGAATGTAGGGTCTGTGGAATTAGAAGCGCAATTGGGTACGCTCAATATGCCGTATTGTTGATCTGATTCGTTAGGATTAAAGCTCGCGTGCACCGTGCAGCCGTCAACAGAAGTAGTAGTAACCGTCCAGTTGGTTGCAATGGACGAATTGAGAGAAAATTGATTCGGGATTGCACAGTTCGCTTTGGTTATAATGCCTGTTGTGTTCACGGTCATGGAGCCATTTAGATAGGCATCAGTGGGAAACTACGCTCATAGGGGTCTGGATGAGAACGAGGATTGCCCATGATCAAGTTCCATGTACTTACATCAAACTCCGCCGTTGCCCAACCGCCACACGTAAAGGGAGGGTCATCAAGATTATTGTAGACTATATATATATGATCAGCAATCGAGGGAAAATTATGTTGGCACTCGTGAGTACCTGAAGCTTCCGCGTACTTGGGAAGAGAGTATGTGAGGAGACGAAGAGCAACAATAGGCATCGTCAACTCACCCCAGCGGCTGCTGCAAATGCATTCAAGTTGTTAACGTTTGGGGTGAGCCCAAAAGTTCTGATGCTTTGAACGGTAGACGCTGTGGGCTTGTGATGAAATTCGCGTCGGGGCACAAATGGTGACGGTGAATTACCAGTCGAGATTTGGAATGGCCGGACGGAGAATACAGCTCCCGCCAGGGGTTGGAATAGCAACGTGGCTAGCGTCGTGATCCCAGACACGAGGACGAATTTGTGTTTGAACTTCAGTGCGTTGATCGTAATGAACATCCGGCTGGGTTGAGGATTCGATGAGTGAGATCAAGAGGATTCCCAATCCGGTACTGTAGTATTTACCTATCCGCAATCTATACTGGTGTTCAAGCAGCTAAAAAAGGAGGTGGAGAGGATCGACCTACGTAATCGACGAGGAGGGTCTCATCTGCAGAGGCATTCCCGCGTGACAGAATAAGGTATGGCTGCGATTATTGTGAGACGGAGTGAGCGATACACGTTGGGCGAAAATACCGTACATTCCACATTCGGATGGCCCAATCGAAACTATGGACCATCATCGCAAGGGGCCCGAAAACGAGAGAAGGGATGAATGCCTTTGAGCCCAGGAACAGTTAGCTGCACAGCGTAGCGGATGGTATAGGTGGAAGAATGAAACGCTACGAACGGCCAAAGATTCCTTTGAAACAAATGAGAAAAACTTCTGTGGGACAGAGAAGCCTAGGTCCGGTCAGCACCATGCCAGGTCCTAGGATGACGCGCGACGTACCGTTTTTGTTATCTGAGATCCTTAGTGCAACCTCCAAAGCAACTCCAAGGAATGTGAGCAATCCACAACCCAGAGCTACGACCCAAAATCGGAGGGGAACAGGTTCCTATGCAAAGACGAGATAAGCCAGCGTTAGTAAAGAGAAGTGAGGTTTAACGCACGTATGTCGGGTGTAGCCTCGAGACAGTCCCCGGGGTCGGAATGAGGCCAACAGAGCTGCCGAAGCTCTGTGCTGTTCGGGGTGTACCGATGTCGCTCGTCACAGGAGGCGAGTTGAGAGATGGCGAACTGACATCGCCGAATTGCCTATACTCAGGATTCATGTTTGGGCGATCGTAGTCGTGGTATGGGTTGTAGTTCCCCACGTTATCAAGAGGACCGTGAATGAATGGCTTGGTCATGTTGGCGATGTGGTGATCGTAAAGTGAAACTGATGGCGCGTGTGGCGATGGTGAGGGTTGAAGTCTAAGCACAGGTCATCGTGACCATCACAGAACCGGACCTCTAGCGGGGGCGCTTTTTTTTGGTTTTTGGACCAGGGTTTGAGGCAGCGAAGGCGCCCAGGAGAGGGCGCTCTTTACTGTCAGTCGCAGTGCCACACACCGCCAGCCGTACTTTGCCTGCCAGTCTTTCCGAAGTCCTTCCGAGCTCATTTCCGGTGAAATGGCGCAAGGCACTCATTATACGTGGCTCACTCAACACGACTCAGCTCCATATCGTGACACCCTCAACTCATGCGATTCCAAGCAACACGACAGTCGTTTCGTTCGAGCCAAGAGCCGAGGCACACCCGTTTACGATAATCACAGTATTGACAACACCGGGCGAGACATCGTGACACACATACCCGGTCAATCACGTACATCGGCGCTGATCGGCGCTCGGCCGTAAGCGTAGGGCGTATCAGCGTCATCGTGGGTGTCCACAAGGGTAAGTTATTCAGGTCAGACAGACTTACTGGAACATTCTTAAAGACTCAGTGCTCAGCGCTCAGTGCTATACTCAGAACTTAGCCCTGGGGCTCCCTGGAGGTCACCCATTACAAGTCCTCGCTTGGGCAAAGAACTCGGCTAACGCATAGCCGCGTCGCTGTGTGGTACCTTGTGTGGCACTGTGGGGCCTTTGAGTGTACAGCCTTCAGAACCCCGAAGGGGCAGTGTTATTTATACAACAACTAACCAGTACTCCGGACATTGAACAGGTCGTCGCGGCTGCCGCAGTGGAGAAGAGGAGAATCATCACGAAAGGTAGGACGAAGAGTGAATTGAACCTACTGCCGCAGTGCCAGTGAGAGCTCTCGTTGGTCGGATTTGTCAGGATTACAGTACTACAGTACTGGATTACTGTAACTTCCTGCATGATGGACGCGAGCAGTAAGATCGCTGCGACCTCGCGGAGTCGCGGGCTTTCTTTTCTCCCGATATGCTCTGATCTCGCCCGAGTAGCCCGAGTTAAGGTTCTTGTCACATCGGCCATTGATGTAGATCGGTTTACCTCGGCTTTCATGATATGGATACACTCGTAACGACAGAGATCTCGGTGTGGAATTGTACCCTTCGGTTCGTTGGTCCACGGATCACGGAATTTACTGAGCCATCTCCCCACCACCACTTGCGATATTAACTTGAAGCAAAATAGCATTGCCAATTCTCCCCAACTGAGGTCGCTTCGGCGCCACAACCAAGTTCAAGTTCGAAGCAGTGAGACACGCGTACAAGCGAACTACTGCACGACGACAGTAAATACTACAGTCAGTGCGGCAGTATCCTGCACAACGGATTCAATGGCTTACTCGGTGTTCGAGGGTATCGATATGATTCGGCAGGTAATAGAGCCGATCGTTCAATCGTTGGGATCGCCTACTGTACATTTTATTCACGAACTAGTCATGTCTGTTTACCTAAGTTGAATGTGTGTATGAGTCCAGAAGAGTGGAGAGCCCTTTTTCCCTCGTGATGATGACCCTCGACACTGGCTCTGCGATAGATGGAAGCTCCATTTGTGAGGAAGCCCCGGGCAGATATTATGCTTCTGGATAATCACTATGACCCGGAGAGGAAGTCCCATCTGGTGAGTGCTTAGGGAAACTATCAATTTCCAACTTTTTGACAGTCTTCTTCGTCAACTATGGAGCGAGCATAAGTTAAAAGTAATGGCAGATAGAAAAGGGATTACAGTTGTATAAATGGCGGAGGCCAATATCATCAGAATTCCCATGATCGAGAGAGGCGAAGGAGTGGCATGAAACATGGTAAACTCGAACGCAAGGGCGAAAATAATCTGCCGCAAAGATCACAGCTGAGACAACTTAGATAAGGTGGGTGCACAGGACATACCGAAGTATAAAGAGCGAGAGAACCGCGACCCGCTGTTTCATATTGAAGGCCAATTGTTAGAAGCACCTTTGTAAGTCGGGAATACCAGGTTCAATATACCTCGGAGAGGTACTGGTACGTATAACATACCTGTCCAAAAAGGCCAAAGATAGTGTGAAGAAACAACAAGACCAGCCCCAGGGTACGTGTAGGTATGACCAGAGGAATGTGGAATAACACCATACTATAACACAGTATGGGTTGAGAGGATACTCTGTGAGAACTGGATAGGTCATACCTTGAAGCAGAAATTAGAGAACACAGCAAAGAAAAGGAGGCGGCAGGGTGGAGGATGTGTGCTCGTTGTCCGATCGCACGGAGAGACAAAACTGCGATGAAGAGGTAAGAAAATATAGATATAGATACGCAGCAACAAAACAAGCTCACAGACACCAGTCAACCCAAGGACACCAATTAGGGCCGCACTATAGAATAATATGAGATAACATTTATGAGAATAGGACGTGACCCTTCTGACCTGACGGATAGCATCCTTTGAGCTGGTGTAGGTCCAGATGGACCTGATATTCCCGGTAGACCACCGAACAGGAACGGCGGCCGGGAAATCAATACGACTCCGAGAAAACTGCATACTATCCTCTGATGAATACCAATCGTAGCAAAGCGTGGTCTAGAGACACTTACACCCAGCGAGAGTTTGCCTAAGAGAGAGGTGCTCCCTGAGAAACACAGCTCCTGTGAAGCCTGTGAGAATTGGCGTGAGGTATGTCAACACCGTCGCATCCGGCAACGACAAGTATTCCAAGGAGAATAACATCCCCCAAATGGTAAAGAATCTATGGTAGAAATAAGGGTCGATGACAAGACTGCGCATGCTGTGAAGACACACCCTGCGAGAGCTCGGAGGAATAACAACGTTCGGACACCCTTTGGACCGAGAAACGGGTCTGGAATTCTCTTCCAGTACCTGATAATAATCAGCGGTAGCCTCAGGAAACAAGAGTGATGGTGATGCACATGTAGGCGAATAATAAAAAGGATGTAATCGTCTAGCTCGCCATCAATTTCCGATATTGTCCAGTGAAATCTCGGGATACGTACCGATCGGATCAGTATTATCTGTGCACAGCATCTCGTAGTTAGTATAGGTAACAATACCCGTTCGGGGAACATCACATACCTCAAGGATTGGCACGGGCTCGTCCGAACTATTGATCAACTTGACAGTCATACTCATCGCAGAAATGAAGCACTCGGCGGTCGCGATTAGAAACAGTCCAAAATTGGCATCCAAGAACGATGACCGAGTAGACATCCACCGCTTGGAAAAGGACCGCTCTGGCGTGCGCCCAGGATCTAGCAACGGCGAGGTCTCCTGCGGGATATTTGCGCCATTTGGAGGCGACAAGGATGCGTACCGTGTTACGGGTGTGTAAAGGGGGGCCACAGTGGTCATGATGGAGGGGGAGAACAATTTCCTGGAGATGAAGGAGGTTGCAGGACTGGGTTAATATCATGTAGGCAGCAAAATGGTAGCTGTCAGTGAGTGACACCGGTAGTACTGAGGGCACCGATGTAAGTTTACTAAACAAGTCAAGAGGAACACGAGTTGGACCGGTGAATATTAATAGATCCAATTCAGGAAAATCCATCTAAGAAGCTTCAAGTTCATAAGTTGATCCCGGCGTAGCAAGTTGTTCATAACCGATGCCTTATATTGTTCGGTCCAGAGCGTCGCACTTCTGAACTTGCTGTGTGTCAAATAAAGTCAAATTGCCCCGCCGCCATTCGTTGAACGCACTTTATGTACACTAGTAGTCCCGAGAGGTTTTTGGGATTTTCAGGATCAGCGTGTGTAGATGTGAACGTGTGAATAATTGATATTCAGATTTCGAGACAGCTTTTAGTCACGGTACAGTACAAACAAAGCCCTTCATCTTACACGTGGACAAACATCCATTCTGTCCAATCGATTTTGTCTTGTTGGGACTGATGTCTGTTTATCATTGATCAGCTTTCTGTCAGCTCGCAATAAGCGGAGACTGGCAGCCATAAAAAAACAATTTGCGCAGCTTCAAGTCAGCAAAGGCCGCTGCAGTGTGGCTTGCCAGGAGTTTATAGCAAGGTTCTTTGCTGACATTACGCAGCTACAAACGCCCCGGCAACATTGTACAGCGGCCTGCGTAACGGTTATGCAAGTCCCGATACCAGTGAGGCTACTGTTTGATTCACAATCAATCTAGGAGATACGCAGGAGATACGTTAGGCCCGGCCAAAATCCTCTGTTTTCGCATGTTTTGGCGTTGGGTCGTTGGTCTCGGATAGTACCCTCTGGCACGCCATCTGTCTCGCCGCACCACCTGACCACCATCTGTCTGTCGCGCGCTCGCTCGTCACGTCATATCGCAATGGACTGACGCCATTCTTATTCGCCTCCACATGTCGCCCGTCCTCGCACCTCGTGCTTCCCTTGTCAATTACGTCTTTTACAACAGTTTCCCTTCCTGTCATCATTTCTTTCGAAGCTGTCAAGATGCTTTGTGAATTTCCTCCGCTATGGAACGTTTGTCACCGGTAAGGATGCGGTTCGTTTTTGTTTACCAATCTTTGTCGTCTAGAGTGTGTGCCTTTGTTCGCACCTCTGCCCCGGTTTCTCTATTCCACTTGTCTCGGCTCGTCGTACCTATTCCTCGTCTTGTTTCTGTGTTTCTCCCCATGCCAACCTTTTCCCTATTGCTCCTACAGGCCTCCTTCCTCTTACTTTTACTTACTTGTTTGGGATAGCTATTGGTCCTTCGGCCCTGAACGTCCGAGAAGTGAGCCCAACGCGCGCACCCGAAGGACAATGCCTCGTTTCTCGTCGCTCTGGCTCTCTCTCAAATCTCCGTCTCCTTCATTTTTCAGCTTAGGTCGCTTTCCCAGCGGTTCTCTTCCTTTCCCTTGGTGCTGGATCAGTCCGCCTTCCAGCTCACTAGCTCTCACTTAGGACACCCATCGTCCTTACTGCATTCCTCACACGTATCAACTGTTGTACAGCAGATCAAGGAGTCTGGGCAAGGGAAAGGATAGCCACGGACTGAGACGGATAGGCTAGCACTCACTTGGCGCCTGATTCGGAGGCCATCGATTTGGTTCATCAGGTGGTCGACCTGTTCAGCACCGTCTACGTTCTATTCACAAGCCAGTCATATCTATTTACTCAAGTTGAATTTATATGCACGCGTCCCAGAGTATGGAGACCCTCCTTTGGCCTACTAAGTTACACTCAACACCCTCAACACCCTCACTCATCAGTCTTTACTTTAGATAGAAGCTTCAGATGTGAAGAAGCCTCGGGGCAGGTCTTCATGCTTCCAGATAACTGTCGCAGTCCGATGGAGGAGCGCCATGTGGTTGGTGCTTGAAAGAGCAATCAGTTGTCAGCTTGATGTTACTCTCCTTCGTCAACTATGGAGAAGTGAGCATACTCATTTAAGTGAGCGGAGATGGAGATATTACCGTGGTATAGATAGCTGAGCTCAGGATCAACAATGTCCCAATGCTCGAGAGGGGCGAAGGCGCGGTATGAAGAACGGTGAACTCGAAAACAAGGGCGGGAATAATCTGTCGCGAACGTCCTATCTGAGACACCTTAGATAAGGAAAGCGTTGAGAGGACATACTGTGGGATAAAGTGCGAGAGAACCGCGCCCCGCCGTTTCGTATTGAAGACCAATCGCTAAAAGCAGCTTTGTGGGTCCGGAATGTCACAGTCAAACTATGGAACGAAGATGCTGATACCGGATAGCATACCTGCCCCAAACGCTAAATATGGTGTTAAGAAGCAGCAAAACCAGGCTGAGTGTACGTGTAGGTATGACTAGAGGAATCTTGAATAATATCATGCTATAATATGTTTTGAAAAGTTCCTTGTGCGGCTTGAATAGAGCATATTACCTTAAAGTAGGGACTAATACACACAGAGATGCAAAGGCGCCGACAGGGTGGAGGATGTGTGTTCGTTCTCCGATCGCGCGGAGAGACAGAACTTCAATCAAAGTCAAGAAATGGAGTAGGTAGATATGCGGTGAAAAGCAAACTCACAGTTACCAGTCAACCCAAGCATACCAATTAGTGCCAAACTATGCAATAATATGAGACGAACTTCTGGGAGAGGGAGGAAACATTCTAACATGACGGAAAGCATTCTTGGAGTGGGTGTGACTCCAGAGGGATCCTGGAGACCACCGAACAGAAATTGCGGTCGGGAGATTAATACGACCCCGAGAAAACTGCACACTATCATCTTGTGGATAGTAATCATAGCGAGTGGCGTCTAAAAAATGCTTACACCCAGCGAGTGCTACTCTGACAGAGATGGGCTCCTTGAGAAGTACAGCCCCCGATAGGCCTGTGAGAATTGGCGTGATGAATGTCAACACCGTGACATCAGACAACGACAAGTATTGCACGGAGGAATACAGCCCATAAATGCCAAGGAATCTACGGTTGCAATGAGGAGTGTTCGCGAGGCTACGCGGAGCGCTAAAGTACCCACCCGGAGAGAGCTCGGAGGAAGAGCAAAGTCCGGACACCCTTTGGACCGAGAAACGGGTCTGGAATTCTCTTCCAGTACCTGATAATAGTTAGCAGCCTCTTTAACAATAAACAATGGACGCAGACGCACATGTATGCTATTGAAAAAAAGCACGTAATCGTCTAGCTGGCCATCAATATTCGATATGGTGCAACGAAATGTCGGAGTACGTACCCCTCGGAACAGAATTATCTGTGTATCACGGAGTTGGTTCAGGGGAGAATATCCGATCGAGGTCCATCACACACCTCGAGAATCGGCACGGGCTCTTCCAAATTATTGAGTAATTTGACTGTCGCATTCATTGCAAAAACGAAGAACTCTGCGGCCGCGACTATGAACAGTCCAAAATTATCATCCAAGAACGACGATCGCGCAGATTTCCACCGCTCGGAGATAGCTCGTCGTGGAGCGTGCTTCGGCTGTAGAAGGGGTGAGGTCTCCTCCGGGATGTCTGTGCCGTTCGAAACCGACTGGAATTCAGATGACAATGAGGCGTGTCCAGTTACGGGTGTGTTCAATGGGCTTGCGGTGGTCATGGCGGGGGGGGACAGCCTGCCAGCAGCTACTGGGGTATGGGGGCCGGAGGAGGTTGCAGGATATCATGGTGGCTGTCAGTGGATGACGCCAGGCGTAGTGATAGCAATGCAAGTTTACTAAACAAGAACAAAAGAAACTCGAGTAGAGCGGCCAAATTTCTCATTAAGCAGTTCGGGGATGTTCAGCTTCTAAGATTCGGAAGCTTCAGATTCGAAGTGTCATCAGAGGCCGAGAACTCACTTCGGAAGTTGCCGTGCGCCAATTGAAGCCGATACTTCAACAAGTAACCTGATACAACGTAGTCAAACAATCTCAAACAATCTCGAGAAGAAATCTAGTGAGATGGTGCTCCTCCAATCCTGCACCACACCATATGGACGGGGCACGCAGGAAGCTAGAGGCTTTCTCATAGAAAGTACATGCTTACTATGCTATCACCGCGGATATGAATACGGTATCAAGTGCGGTATGGCGATTGCCGCCATTGGCGAACGTGCTGTCACGCTAGGCTGTGTATGATCTTGCTACAAGTAGACTCCCAAGCGGGCCTTGATACAGTAGAACATGAGACGACTGAGATCCCCCTGTCGGGATTTTGCGTAATATGATGTTTCCTCGCGAACAGTATGAGCGTGTCGCGTCGCAAGCGGCGTAGAACAACTCGATGAACAAGCAGAGCTGACATCCAATTTAGACGGCCGCCGAAATGGGCCAGAAAAGCTTATGACAAGACTAACAACACCACCGCCAATGACTTGCCGATGACGGCCCACCGCACTCCTGAGTCTTCGCAATGAACGGAACCTCGGGGCAGATCTTCATACTTCTGGGTCATCACCGGGCTTGGGGTCGAAGCGTCACCCGGTGATCGCTCCGTGGTAGCACTCACAGTCTTGGTGGCAGTCTTCCTTTTGGTTAGCTATGGGGATGTGAGCAGAAAACAGGCTAAAGACAATAGAGGTGAGATTACAGAAGTATAGATAGACGAGCTTATGATGACCAACGCCCCAGTGATCGAGAGAGTGAAGGCGTGGTATGGAAGACGGCAAACTCGAAAATAACGGCGAAGATGACCTGTCGCAAAATCACAGTCAAAAAACTTATGCGTTCATACACGAAGGATATACCGAAGTATAAACCGCGAGAGTACCGCGGCCTGCGGTTTCGAGTTGAAGTCCCATCGTTAGAAGTATCTCGTGGGTCCAATCACAGTCAGACTACGCGGAAAAGAAAGCAGTGGTACTTGATTGCTTACTTGTGCAATTAATCCAAGTACGCTGATGAGAAATAGCATGACCACCCACAAGATACGTGTAGGTACGACCGGAGGTATCCTGAATAATATCATCCTAGACCGAGGGTTGAGAAGTTTCCGTCGGTGAAATTAAATATGGCGTACCCTAACGTAGAGACTAGCACACTTTGTGAAGAGAAGAAGGTGAGAGAATGGAGAACGTGTGCTCGTTTTCCGATCGCACGGAGAACTGTATCTGCAACGAGAAGGTGCATTTCGTGAATACCCAGAGAAGAGCGGCTTACATGTGCCAGTTGCCCCAAGAACACCAATTAGAGCAGCACTAAACATTAATGTGAGATGAACATCTGGACGAAGGACGAGTTATTCCTACATGACGGACAACATCCTGTTCGCAGGTGTAACATCCAGTTGTCCTTTAGATGGATCCAGAAACTCCTGCGAACTGCCGAACAGAAACTGTGGTCGGGAGATCAATACGACCCCAAAGAAGCTACACACTGTTACTCGGTGAATGGCGATCACAGTGAGTGCAATCTTGAGATGCTTACGTCCGGCAAGTACTTCTCCAATAGAGAGGTGCTCCTTAAGAAAGACAGCTCCAGAAAAACCTGTGAGAATCGGCGCCATGAAAGTCAACGCCGTCGCGTCGGACAATGACAAGTATTGCAAAGAGAAATACACTCCGAAAGAGTGAAGAATCTATGACGACCCCAAGGAACGTCTGCAAGACTGCGTGCGTACTAGTAGGATACGCACCCTGAAAAACCACGTAGCACAAGCAAGGTCCGGACACCCTTTGGCCCAAGAAACGGGTCTGGAATTCTCGTCCAGTACCTGATAACGATTAGCAACGGCCAAGGAAGCAAAGAACGGAGGAAGTACATGTATGCGACTGAGCAAATGTATGTGATGGCCTAATTCGCCATCAATTTTTGACACTCTCAAACGACGCGTGGGGCTGCATACCATTCGGACTTGGATCAACTGCGCATAGTATAGCAAAAGTAGTCAGCTCTGAATGTTCTGAATTTGTAGGGTTGTCCATTCAGGACGCTTCACAGACCTCTAGAGTTGGCACAGGTTCGTCAGAGATATTGAGCCACTTCACCGACACCATCATCGCAGAAAAGAAGAACTGGGAGACCGCAACCAACAACAATCCTAAATTGTCATCGATAAAGGAATTCCACCATGCGAAGATGGTTCCGAATCGCCGTGGCGTGTGCTTGAGCGATACTAGCAGAGGCGACGACTCGTCCAGGATAGACATCAGGAAAAACCTACCGCACTAGCGGGAGATAAAAGACATAAATTATCGGTTATTTTTGATATTACCTACATTCACGGCGGGCGGGAATGGATAAGTAGGGTTGACATTTCTCGACTTATGTCAGTTTTTGCCCAAACGCACGCATCTCACGGACGGCGCTCGGCGTTGTCCGTCTCCTGAACTCTAATTTAAACTCCGATTTATTTTGTAAAAAATACTAGCTTACATTAAAAATAAGATATCATGAAAATAACAAATAAAACAAATAAAGAAAACAATGTGTAAACAACGCCTGTTTGTGTGTATCAACACAAACCGTAACCACCCACTTCCCCCACCACATTGTCCGCCCGCCCCCCTTTCCATGCGCGTCGTCCGCGCCCGCCCCCCTTTGCGTGACAGCGGGGCATGCCCTCGTGGCTCCACGGCCACCGCCTTGCCCCTCCTGCACACCCCCCTCTCACTGGCGTGGCACCCTTCCCCTCCCTTGGCCCCACCCGCACGCCCCCCCTCCCCCTCCCTGACGCGTTCCCTGTTGGGTGTGCGTGCAGAGAGGGGGGACACGTTCATGCCCCCGTCCGAGCAACTTGGGAGGGCACACCCCCTTTTCGGTCACCCCCCTCTCCCCTGACTTTCCACGCACCCCACGTTCAGCATGTGCACCAAACGGGGGGCTTGGAAATTGGGCAGAGTGCGAGCACGAACAGGGGGGCACCCTTCACGCCCCCTGTGAAATGCAGGGGTGGCGTGCAGGCTCCCCGGTGACCCCGCGCGCAAGTGGTTGCGCACGGGATCACCCACCAGGGGGCGGCGGCGGGCGCGGCGGGACAGTGCGTGCGCTATGCCCTGGGTGCACCACCCACCCCCGGTTTCCGCACCCCAGGCTGGACCGCCCGCGCTGCCTGCGCCTCTCCTTCACGCGCAAGGTGGGGGCGCAGGAGGGCCCGCCCCTTCCCCCTTGTGTGCAAGCGGATGTGGGGAGACAACGCACCCCCTCCCTCCCCCTTTGCACAATGGGGGTAGAGGGGCAGTGCCGCCATCCAGCACCTCCGCCTGGGTTGTGTGCCCCCGCTCGCACGCCCTCCTTCGCGTGTGAGCAGGAGGCGAGGGACTGGCACCCCCCAATCCCTCTGCCTGGGCCGCACCGCCTGGCGTGCACGGCTCTTGTGCCCCCCTCTACAGTATCGACTTAGAAAAAAAAAGTATTTAGTATATGTAATTTTATTAGTTAATAAACTTTTATTCTTCTTTTCTTAAGCTTTAAGTTTGGGCGGAGCCTGAAATTTGTGGCTTAGCCGACTGTGAGATGCATGCGTTTGGACCCTAACTACTTATGTCCAATATATCGATAACTAAGTTGACTTATTGTTATCATGAGCTGGTTTTAAAGAACAAGACTTGAATAATGAGAAATTAGTCCCTTACTGAAGAGGGCTCCAGTTATTTTCGAAAATATTTAAATAATGTTGTTATTTTGGCCCTGGTAGCACAATCTAATTTAAATATTTTCGGAAATAACCAGAGCTCTTTTAAGCAAGGGATTGATTTCTAATTGTTCAAATATTCTTATTTATGATTAGCTCACAATAAAAATAAAGTCACTTAGTTGTCGATATATTGGACATAAGTCGAGAAATATCAACTCCACTTATCCATTCCTGCCTGCCGTGATTAGCGTTCACTCGCGTGCCACCAACTTAAATAGCAAAAAATTCGAGATAATGAAGTTAATTCTGATAGGCCGGTCAAATGTACCAACAATTTTACTTAATATTTCTCAATGTTATCACACCTTAGCAAACTAGTAACAACTTTTTATTAAATGATTGGCATGCCTGCATGGGACAAAAACAAGCAAACAGCTATGTAGTAGGGATGAAGGCGAAAGTATAAAAAACATGGTTACCATACTTCATGAAGCGGGGCTTTTTTTCTTGCTTTTTTGAATTTTTTTGGGGAAAAGTGCCAGAACTTGGTGATCCGACACTGTTGACTGCATGTCATGCCATATACATATCCTTCCGCGTTTTTGTAACGCAGCCTTTTAGCTAATTACTTAATTACAGTGATCGGAACGGCACCAATCGTCCTCGTAAAGTCGAAATTTACTACAGTGATCCACCGAAACATCGGTGGGACAAAATGGAACCCAACGTGAGTACTGAAATCAAATGGAGCACAGACCAGAGTGCGTGGCATATCGGTAACAAAGGTCCGAGTCACTGTCAGCGTTCGACTGGAATACTCTCTGCCACACCTGCCTGCCGGTCACGCGAACATGGACGAACGGAATACCGACTGCCGAATCACCGTCAATTGATTGCACTTTCTTCTGAGAACGACTATCGACAAACGTGGGTACGCATGATAAATCAATCAATCCTTTTTGGAACAGAACGTAACGGCGTAATCCGCCTTAGATGCCTCGGGGCATATGAAAGGTGGGTTACTCTCCACCGTATCAAAGGTATACACGTATGCATCTGGGCAATTAGATTCTGATATGCCAGTTTATCAGCAATATGGTATGTGAAGGAGCTAGAAGAAGCTCACTGAAATAATTATAATACTGAACGCCCGAGGGCAGACAGACTGCGGTGTCGTCGTATGTTCCTGTACAACAATTTGGGTCATTGTTCGGGTCGGCCGCGAGACCTGCAGCGCAGGCACTATTGCACCCGGTAGGGAATCCCTCGGCTGGTAAGCTTCTTGGAGTTGTATGGGACCTTACAAGAGTCAGCAGTAAGGTTGAGCAACAGGTCATGAAGATTTCATCGGAGAACTTACAGTTCGCGCCAAGGTCAACGCTACACTCGGGGACACCGCAATTTGCATTATTGTTGATGCGCATAGGCACATTGAAGCCGTTAATAAGCGAAACTGCCGAAAGGATATATCTAAAAAAGACTGAAGCAATCTTATACCATTGAACACAGACTCTCGTAATAATCAGATACACCGGTATCCGAGGTCAGTCTAAGTTGAGCGACAGTAACTGGGGATTGTCCCTGAAAGGTGTTAGCTTGCCATGACGAGGTAGTCAGTGACTTTAAATGGGCCCACTTGTCCGGTGCAGAGCAGTCCACCGGGGCAACCTCCATCAAGACAAGAATCTGCGCCAGGATTGGTTGTGAAATTGCAATCACGACGACCCTTTGCATACGATCCTGTTAGTAGCAACCTGACAACAGATGTGGTGGGGTAGATACCCATATCTGGCCCACCCAGTTATCAGGCACAGTGAACGAAATGTTGGAACCGGGGGGCGCAAGCCAACTTTCACAGAGTCAGCAGGGGTTAAGCCGATTGAAGAGGCTTGGATTGTAAGCGTACCCGCTGGATGATCAGGAGCCTTGTCCGAATCGGTTAAAAGCTGGATCGTTGTGAATTCCGGGAAATACACTATTCAAAAGAAGATACTACGTACAGCAGGCCTGGAAGAAAAGTGGGTAAAAATGACGCGGTCCAGGCGTTAAGGTAGAGACAGACCATATGGTATATGGGCAGTTGTTAGCGACGGAGAGTGTACGCGCCATCGTCGTAGTGAGGAACGAGCTGACAGAAAGTAAGAGAGGAATGTAAACTTTCATGGTTGAGGGTGGCAAAGAGTGCCGAAACATACTAGGCCAGCACTTAAAGCGTTCCTCGTCGCTCCATTTGGCCGATCAGCAGACTCGGCCCAACTATCTCTTGAAAGTGGGTGGTCCCGTGCACCAAGAAGCCGAGGCGTGTGCCAGCGCGGGACTAGTAGCATCGCAACAAGAACCATCAGTAACGAGACTTAAACTTGAAACCCGCGGCGGGCCTACTACAATACCGGTGCCTGAACTTGTGCTGCTACAAGGGAGCACGTGCTGATTTGTCTGAGTTGACTTCAACTTGAAGGCCAGGGCTAAAGCCGACCGCGCTGCAACATACCAGGTGCTACATGCTCAATTCTGATATGCGTTCGCTGGGAGCATCCACGTCGTCACGTCTGCAACGGCCCGGCGGGCGCCTGCAGTAATCACATCGTGGAGGGAACAATTTTTTTCTCGACGTCAGTACGAAAACCAAACTGAGCACAGACCGCATTGCGTGGCACGTCTGGTAACAAGGTACCGTCGTTGTTAGTGTTTGACTGGAGACAAGCCTCTGTTCATCTCTGCCCAGTCACGCGAGAGGGGAACTCCGAATGCCGAATCATCGTCCATGGATTCCACTTCTACTAAGGACGATGACGATTGACAACCATGGGTACGCATGATACGTGAATTAATTCTTTTTGGAGCAGAACGTAACCGCGTAATCCGCCTGGAATGCCGAGGGGCACGTGAAAAGTGCTGCCTTATCAAAGATATGCACGAATGTATGTGGGCAATTAGATTCTGATATGCCAATTTATTGTCAATAAGTATGTGAGAGAGCTAAAAGAAACTCACTGAAGTAAGAATAATACTGAACGTTCGAGGGCGGACATGTTTCGGTGCTGTCGTATTTTCCTGTACAACAATTTGGGTCATTGTTAGGGTCAGGCGCGAGGCCTGCAGCGCAGGCACTATTGCACCCAGTAGGGAATGCTCTCGGCTGGTAAGCTTCTTGGAGCGGTGTGGGACCTTACAGGAGTCAGCAGTAAGTCCGAGCAAAAAGTCATGAAAGAGCGCATCGGACAACTGACATTTCGCGCCAAGGTCAACACTACATTCGGGGGACGCCGCAGTCTGCATCATTGTCGATGCGCATAGGCACATTGAAGCCGTTAATGAGCGAAACTGCCAAAAGGATATGTCAAAAATTACTGAAGCGATGTACTGTACACCATTGAACACAGACTATCATAATAATCAGGCACACCGGTATCCGTGCTCAGTGTAAATTGAGCAGAGGTAACCGGGATTGTCCCTGAAGATGTGAGCTCGCCATAAAGAGGTGGTCAGTCGCTTTAAAGTGGCTCACTGGTCCCGTGCAGAGCAGTCCACCGGGGCAACCTCCATCAAGACAAGAATCTGCGCCAGGATTAGTTCTGAAATTGCAATCACGACGACCCTTTGCATACGATCCTGTTAGTAGCAAACGGACAACAAATGAGGCTGGGGTAGATACCCATATCTGGCCCACCCAGTTATCAGGCACAGGAACGAAACATTGGAACCGGGGGGTGCAACCCAACTTCTACAGAGTCAGCAGAGGTAAAGCCGACGATTGAAAAGAGTCTGAAGATTTAGATCGTTAACGCACCCTGTTGGCTGATGACTAGGAACTGTGGCGGAATCCGTGTGAAGCTATTTCGTTGTGAATTCCAGGATATACACTATTCCAAAGCAGATACCCACAGCAGGCCTGGAAAAACTGTGGGTAGGATAACGGAGTTCAGGCGCAAAGGAAGAGACGTACCATATGGTATATGGGCAGTTGTTAGCGACGGAGAGTGTACGCGCGATCGTTGTAGTGAGGAACGGACTTGCAGAAAGTAAGAGAGGAATGTAAACCTTCATGGTTGGGGGTAGCAAAGAGTGCCGAAACATAGGCCAGCATTTAAACCGTTCCTCGTCGCCCCGTTTGGCTGATCAGCACGCACATATAGCCTGAAAATGGGTCGTCCCGTTCACCAAGCAGCCGAGGCATGAGCCTGCGGACTAGAGGTATCGCAACAAGAACTTAAACTCGAAGCCCGCGGCTAGCCTACAACTTGAACTTGAATATCCAGTGCCTGAATGAGTTTGAGTCTGTGCCGTCTCAAGGGAGCACGCGCATGTGCTGATTTGTCTGCGTTGACTTCAAGGCCAGGGCTAGCTAAAAGCCGACCGCGCTGCCACACACCGGTACACCATGTTCAGTTATAGTATGCGTTCGCGGGCGAAGAATATTCGAAGCGTCCACGCCTTCATCGTCTGTAACGGCCCGGGCGCTGTAGTAATCAACACGGAGGGAAAAAATGTTCCTCAACGTAAGTATTGAAACCAAACTGAAGACAGACCACATGCGTGGCATGTCCGGTAACAAGGTCCCGCCGCTATTAGCGTTCGACCGGAGACAAGCCTCTGTTCATCTCTGTCCACCTGGCAGATGGACAGTGGCTGCCGTTCATGCGAACATGGAGGAACGGAGCACCGGCTGCCGAATCATTGTCAATAAATTCCACGCCTCATCCACCCTGTCCGCATGCCTGCCCTTCCTGGTACTTACGCCCTCCCTACTACGCCCTCCCTGCTTCGTCCTCATATCTCACCCTGGTCCTCTTGGTTCCGAACGCCTGCCCTTCCCGCCGTCTCACACGCTCTCACCCACCTCTCGCCTGCCCTCCTTGGTTCACTCGCCTCGCTCTTTCCATTCCCCTTACGCCCGCCGTTTCCGGTCCACACACCCTGCCCTCCTCACACCCTCCTCACACCCGCCCTCCTTCGCCCTCTTACCTCAATCTTGTCCTCTCTGCTCTGCACGCCGCCCTCTCCTGTCCCGGTCCTCTTGCTCCACCCTTCCCACTCTCCTCTTGCACGCCCTTCCCGGTCCTTACACCCTGCCCTCCTCTCGTCCACCCGTCTTTTCCTCTTGCTTGTCTCGCACTGTGGTCCTCTCGGCTCTGCACACCCACCTGTCCTTATCCTCTCGCCTGCGGTCTTCTCACCCGCCCTTCTCATTCTCCTTATGCCTGCCCCTCCCGGTCGTCACGCCTGCCCTTCTTGGGCTTCTTATCTTACCCTGGTCCTCTTGGCTCTGCTCACGCCCTGCCCGTACTGCCGTCCTCACGCCCAACCCTCCTCTCGGCCAACCCCTCTTTCCCTGCACTCCTTTGCCTGCCCTCCTTAGTCCCTTTTGCCTCGCCTACCCTTGTCACCTCGCTTCCCCTTTCTCACTCCTTATCGTCTCGCCCATAGGTCGTCGTCTCGGGTGCAGGCACGGTCCAGAGTGACTTCGCACGCGGCGGGATGTCCTTTTGCCACGATGATGAGCCCGCGATGCCGAGCTATCACCGCGTGCGCATAGACGCGACTACGGAGGATCCATCATCGCAAAGTAAAGCCTCAGTGCGTAACACTCAACTTCTCCCTTCCACCACCCTCCGTTGCCTAACTCTCAGAATGCAGTCTCCCACGGCGGCTGCCTCATCACCTTTTCGGACTCCCTTGCTCCGACGTGTTCGTTGAGGCCACACGCGTGTCTGTGGTGGGTGTGATGGACTCGTCTGACCCGTCTGGTACCATTGCGATCCACCCCATCGCGCGCGATTAACAGCTGAATACTGAGCAACAGGACATCATCATCGGCCCCATCCGTGCTGAAAGCTTCAGCGAATCTAGCCAAATCTGGAGCTAGGTCCATGATCGGCATCGACTCTGGACTGACATACAGGCTTTCCTTTACTCCTGCTTATGGAGAGAGGGACCGACGTTTGCTATTTTCATTCGGTTCTGCGATCACCGACAGCTTTCACAGGATGCCTTCCGTTCTGTTGGAAGTGAAACAGGCGCATCGCACCGGCACAAAAATGATATATAGTTCTGTTACTACTGAGGGCTGACATGCTGGGCGGGGAAATTGACTCCCAGTCACGAGGGCATGAACGAAGGAATTCCACTTTCTACCGAGGATGACTCGATGACTATTGGCAGCCATGGGTACGCATGATACTACATAAATTAATCATTTTGGGAGCAGAACGTAACAATGTAATTCGCCTTGGATGCCGAGGGGCATGTGAAAAGTGGGTTGCTATCCACTACATCAAAAATATACACGTTTGTATTTGGGCAATTAGATTCTGATATGCCAGTTAATTGTCAATAAGGTATGTGAGGGAGCTAGAAGAACCCACTGAAATAAATATAATACTGAACGCCCGATGTCACACAGGTTTCGCTGTTGTCGAATTTTCCTGTACAACAATTTGGGTCATTGTTCGGGTCGGGCGCGAGGCCTGCAGCGCATGCACTATTGCACCCGGTAGGGAATCCAGTCGGCTGGTAAGGTTCTTGGAGTGGTAGGGGACCTTACAGGAGTCAGCAGTGAGGTTGAGCGATATGTCATGAAACATTTCATTACAGGACTGACAGTTCGCGCTAAGGTCAACGTTACACCCGGGGACACCGCAGTCTGCGGTATTGTCGATGCGCATAGGCATATTGAAGCCGTTAATGAGCGAAACTGCCAAAAAGATATATCAATAATTCCCGAAGCAATGTATACCGCTGAAACGCAGACTATCGTAAAAATCAGGTATATCGGTATCTGTGCTCAGTGTAAATTCAGCAGTGGTAACTGGAGATTGTCCCTGAAAGGTGTTAGCTTGCCATGACGAGGTAGCATTCACTTGAAATTGCCCCACTGGTTCGGTACAGAGCAGTCCACCGGGGCAACCTCCATCAAGACAAGAATCTGCGCCAGGGTTGGTGGTGAAATTGCAATCACGACGACCCTTTGGATATGATCTTGTTAATAGCTGACGGACAACAAATGAGGCTGGCGTATATACCCATATCTGACCCATCCAGTCATCAGATACAGTGAACGAAACGTTGGAAGAGGAGGGGGCAAGCCAACTTTTATAGAGTCAGCAAGATGAAGACGATGATTGAAGAGACCTGGATCGTAAACGTACCCTGCTGGCTGATTAGGAGCCGGGTCAGAATCGGTTAAAAGCTGGTTCGTTGTAAATTCCGGGAAATACTGGCCCATTTCAAAGAAGATACTTACAGCAGGCCTGGAAAACTGCGGGTCAAAATGACGGAGTTCAGGTGTAAAGGTAGAGACGGACCATATGGTATATGGGCAGTTGTTGACGATTAAGAAGTTACGCGCGATTGTTGTAGTGAAGAACGAACTGGCAGACAGTAAGAGAACGATGTAAACCTTCATGATTGGAGGTAGGAAAGAGTGCCGAAACATAGGCCAGGCTTTAAAGCGTTGCTCGTTGCTCCATTTGGGCGATCCCCACACTCAGCACATGTCGCTTGCAAGTAGGTCAACCCGTACACCAAGAAGCTGAGACGTTTACTACCGTGACAGCTTCACGATTCTCCTTGAGAAAAAAATGATTGCATTTATGCCCTTGAGACACAGCGCAGTAACGTCGAATGGGCGCCTGATTCATTGTAACATCGGGATGGGCCTGGCAGCCTGCGGACTAGTATCGCAACAAGAAATATTGGTAACGAAACTCGAAACCCGTGGTCCCGCGGTGGCCTACAGTATCCAAGTGCTTGAGTGAATATGAGCCTGCGACTCAGATGAGCCGACAATGCCTGACATTTCGCGAAGAAAGTCAGACAGTTATGACCGCTGATTTTTGCAGAATTGGAGACAGCAGCGATTCCATAGTCATGGTGACGGTGAAACTCAACTACATTGGGTCTGCAACACCGTTGAAGCTGCCAGTGAAGCGTTAAAGTATTTAAAATGTTGCCAAATCTGGACCGAACCACCGATATACTACTAAGAAAGATATTACCCTGAGAAAAATCGTCGCAGAACGGGACTCGGATTGGTACAAAGGGAAGTGTTGTGAGTGGGACAGTCACAGTAACTATGACTCAGATGATAGCGGCGCATCGTCTGCATGTACCAGCAAGTTAGCAACCGGGTGGGTGCAGCTGCGTGAGAATGACGGGACTGTGCATGGAGGAACACAAGCACGACTCACGCAAGTTAGGTAAATGCTCTCGCAAAGAGGCCTGCAGCGTGAGGTGGTGCCAGGTATGCAGCACTAAAGTGCCACTGTGTGGCATCAGTGGGTACTGCTAGTGTTTTAGTGAACGGGATGGGTCCCCTCATTGTAGTCAGTGACAGACGTAAGCCAGCCTGGGATGAACATGAGGTGGAATGGGCAACTCACTCAGAAGTGCGGTGAGTGGTACAGTATGTGATCGCAGATAGCAAGACGCACTTTGCTGAACATCTGTGAGCATAAAAGCCGACAGACAGTAAGTCAGGAACTCACCTGCTATTTGAGCCTTCAGGCTGACTGCTACAGAGGTAGTGAGCAGAGATGACCAACGGAATCTGAGCATATGGACAGCCCATTTGACGAGTCACGGGACTCGGGAGTATAAGTGGAGCTGTGAGGTGAAGTGAACTTGAACATGGAAAACTAGAGAGTCCAATTCGTTCGACAAGAAATGAGCTGCATGCAGACTCCGAGCTCAGTGGGAGTAGGACACGGGGGCATAAGGTGGTTGAGTTTGCGTACTATACGGCGCCTGTCCCAAGGGAGCACGTGCGGATTTGTCCCCAGTTAAAGCAAAACCACGCCAGGCGTGGGAGCATTCACGCCTTCGTCGAGCTCATCTTCTGCAACGGCAACGCTGGCACCTGCCTCTGGGGTGGCCACTCCAACACTGGCTGATAGCCTACACAAGGCTGACAAACTGCCGAATACAACAAAGAGTTGCCCACCTGACAGGACTGACATACGGAAACCCAAAGCTGTTGGCCACTTCATACATCTAATCGTACACATTCCACCAGACTGCAGCAAGCATCATCTCCACGGCCAGGATCAAGACGCTCACTTGGCTCCTGAAGCCTATTAGCTACTTGGAAGGTGACGAGATCAAGCGGGTCCTCACAGTAAGAGCAGGTTACTCAGCGCCAGGGTCGCATCTCACTCTTCCCAGTCAGCACTTGTCGCTTGCTTTTCTTCGCCCATGCTGTCACCTAAGGACCATCCGACCCTCCTTATCGGCGCTCTACAACTGGTACAGCTGCTACTTTCCAAGAACCCAGAAGAGTACCGGCCAGCTTTCTCGGATGGGAAGGTGTCTCCCATTCAGGTCGAGCTCCTCGCCGATCGCACACTTATCTCCTCGATGAAGGAGAACACCAATAACGGTAAAGAAAAGGACAATGATATCTCCGACGCATCTTCTGCGCCTGACCTACCCGCACCGCACTCACCTGCGGTCGCCACCGGCATCACGGGTTAGTGTAAGAAATTATCTTCATTCTCTCTGGACCTCGAGGGCGCGATGATTCTTTGAGCACACGTCATCCAACTTTGTTATCTCACTGGCAAGGACAACGCCAATGCTGACAATATCTTCGCGATGCTGCGCCGCTTAGTCGAGCAGATCTCCGATACAGGGGCTAGTAAAAAAAGAGGTCAAGGTCTGTAACGCATTGAAGGAACTCGCGATGCTCTTTCCATTGGTGCCTTCGTCTGGGTCCGCCTTTGAGCTACTGCGGAGTGGCGTGATAGATGGGTTGTTGCAATTTGCTACGGACAAGACTTGGAGCAGTGCGTGGAGTTTATTTTCATTTTCTGAAGCCCTCTGATTGCGTCGTTAGTTTCAAACGCTCGACGTCAACAGCTACTTCTAGACATGTTCATCGTACACAAGTCGAAAGCACTCACTAGTTCACATACGCCCTTTGCCATATTCGTCAAGAAACTTGCAGGAAAGTCTGATGAGAATGGGGACTAAAATTGTTCGAGTATTTTTATTTTTAATTATCTGTCACATAAGGAGGGGCCAGCAAATTATTCGATTATCTTAATATAATTTCTGATAACAATTAAGCTACTTAGTGGTCTATATATTGCACATTAATTGATCCCTTAGTTGACTTCCGCTTATCCACTCCTGCTCGCCGTGTTCAAGTTAGCATGTCCAGTAACAAGGTCCTACCGCCGTTAGCGTTCGACTAGAGACCAGTATCTGTTCATCTTTGCCTACTTGGCTGCCGGTCCCGCGAACATGGACGAACGGAACTCCGACTGCTGAATCATCGTCAATGGATTCCACTTTCTACCGAGGACGACTATTGGCAGCCATGCGTACGCATAATACATAAAATATTTCTTTTAGGCGCAGAATGTAACGGTGTATACCGCCTGGAATCTCGTGTCGCATGTGAAAAGTGGATTTTCGTCCGCCTTATCAGAAATATGCACGTATGTATTTGGGCAATTAGATTCTGATATGCCAGTTTATCGTCAATAGGGTATGTGAGGGAGCTAGAAGAAACTCACTGAAATAAGAATAATACTGAACGCCCGAGGGCAGACAGATTTGGGTGTCGTCGTATTTTCCTGTACAACAATTTGGGTCATTGTTCGGGTCGGGCGCGAGGCCTGCAGCGCAGGCGCTATTGCACCCGGTATGGAATCCAGTCGGCTGGTAAGGTTCTTGGAGTTGTATAGGACCTTACAAGAGTCAGCAGTAAGTCCGAGCAACAAGTCATGAATGAACACGTCAGAGAACTGACAGTTCGCGCCAAGGTCAACACTACACTCGGGGACGCTGCAGGTCACGTTATTGCTGATACGCATGGGCATATTGAAGCCGTTAATGAGCGAAACTGCCAAAAGGAGATATCAAAAAAGACTGAAGCGATGTGCGCTACACCATTGAACACAGACTATCGTATACGTCAGGTATACCTTCATCTGTCACGTCATCCGTGCCCAGTATAAATTCGGCCGTGGTAACTGGAGATTGTCCCTGAAAGGTGTTAGCTTGCCATGACGAGTAGCAGTCACTTTAAATTGGCTCACTGGTCCCGTGCAGAGCAGTCCACCGGGGCAACCTCCATCAAGACAAGAATCTGCGCCAGGATTCGTTGTGAAATTGCAATCACGACGGCCCTTTGCATACTCTCCTGTTAGTAGCTAATCAACAACAAATGAGGCTGGCGTAGATACCCATATCTGGCCCATCCAGTTATCTGGCACAGTGAACGAAACTTTGGAAGAGGGGGGGGCAACCCAACTTTTAGAAAGTCAGCAAGATGAAGACGACGATTGAAGAGGTAAACGTACCCTGCTGGTTGATTAGGAGCCTTGTCAGAATCGGTTAAAAGCTGGTTTGTTGTAGTTGTAAATTCCGGGAAATACTGGCACCATTTCAAAGAAGATACCTACAGCAGGCCTGGAAAAACTGTGGGTAAAAATGACGGAGTTCAGGCGTAAAGGTAGCGACTGACCATATGGTATATGGGCAGTTGTTCGTGACTGAGAGTGCACGCGCCATCGTCTTAGTGAAGAGCGAACTGGCAGAAAGTAAGAGAGGAATGTAAACCTTCATGGTTGGAGGTAGCAAAGAGTGCCGAAACATACTAGGCCAGCATTTTAAGCGTTCCTCTTCGCTCAATTTGGCCGATCAGCACTCAGCACATATCGCTTGAAAGTGGGTCGTCCCGTACGCCTAGAGGCCGAGGCGTCCAATGCACAGGTTAACGATCAACGGAGACAAAAAGAGTATTTGAAACACGGCCACGGCGCAACAAGAAGTATCGGTTACGAAACTTAAGCTTGAAACCCGCGGTGGGTCTACAGTATCCCAGTGCCCGAGTGAATCTGAGCCTGTGACTAAGATCAGCTGGCCTTTCACGGAGAGAGTTAGACAATTATGACAGATTAAAGGAGTTGATGGCCATGGTCATAGTGCAACTCAACTACATTCGGTCTGCAATTCCGTTGAAGCGCGAAGTACCAGTATAGTATTTGACATACTGACATATCTGTACCCAAATCAGCGATATACCACTAACAAAGGAATTACCCTGAGAAAAAATCATCGCAGAATGGGATGGGGGAGTGTTCTGAGAGGGACGGTCACAATCACGATGGCTCAGACGATCGCGGCGCCGGTAAGTCGGGACTCGGGAGATTATTTCCCGATCCCTCTGTCACCTCGATTAACTTAAGTTACTCACGTCTGAGTACGGCATTGAACCGGGAGAGTTTACAACTATCATACACCACCGTCATCGATAAGCTTTCTCCGATTGATAGATGCTAACTTAACAACAACCAAGATAAATGAAAATTTCGGACACTACGAAGCCCGTCTTCATGCTTCCGGGTCGTCATCGCGCTGAGAGGCCAAAGTATCACCCGTTGCTTGACCCGCTGACTCGGACCGCTCCGAGGAGCTAACAATCGCCGGCTTGGTGGCAGTCTTCTGCTTCGTCAGCTGGACCGGGGCGAGCATAAAATCGGTGAGATGAGAGCAAGAAGAGAGTACGGTGGTATAGATAGCCGAGCTCACGATCACCAATGCCCCGATGATCGAGAGGGTTGAAGGTGTGGTATGAAAGACGGCAAATTCGAACACGACTGCAAAAACAATCTGTCGCGAAGGTGATTTTTGCGTTCAGATAATGTGATCACGGAGGACATACGGAGGTATAAATTGCGAGAGCACCGCGACCTGCTGTTTCACGTTGAAGTCCCATCGTTAAAAGTACCTTTGTAGGTTGAAATACTCGATCAGCATGTGGACATAAAGGGCTAGAACTGGGATGGCACACCTGCGCCAAAAAACCGAATATTCCAATAAGAAATAACATAACTAGCCACAAGGTACGTGTAGGTATGACTAAAGGAAGCCTGAACAAAATCATTCTAAAACGCGCAACTTAGTTAGAAATTCCCTTACGGAACTCGAGTGGGGCGTACCCTAGTGTAGAACCTATCACACATTGCGAGGAGAAGGACGTCATAGCATGGAGAACATGTACTCGTTTTCCAATCCCACGGATAAGTGTGTCTGCAATGGCAAGTCAAGGAGATGTAGGAGGAATCTTAGCAGAAAGCAGTCTCACAGGCACCAGTTGCCCCAAGAACTCCAATTAGAGCCGCACTATACGACAACGTGAGCTGAATATTCTGTTCTAGGATGAGATGCTTCAGACATGACGGATAGCATTCTTTGAGTTGGTGTAACTTCAGGTGGGTCTAAAAACTTTTGCGGGCTACCGAATAGGAACTGCGGTCGTGCAATTAACAGGACGCCAACAAAGCTGAACACTGTCCTCTGGTGAATTGAAATCAAAGAGTGTGCGAAGTATACGTACACCCAGCAAGTAATTCCCTAAGCGAGAAGGGCTCCTTAAGGAACACAGCTCCGGAAAATCCGGTACAAATTGGCACTAGGAACGTCAACACCGTTGCATCGGACAACGACAAGTATTGCAAAGAGAAATAAATCCCGCAGAGGCCAATGAACCTAGGACAACGTCTCTGAGAATTCGTAGGACTGGACACAGCCTACCAGAGAGATTCGTACCCGCTGAGACCTCGGAACACCAGTAAGGTCCGAACGCCCTTGGGACCGAGCAATGGGTCTGGGATTTTCTTCCAACACCTGACGGGGATTGGAGATGGCCTCTGGAACCAGCGGTGGAAGGAGTTGAACGTACATGTATACAACCGAGCAGGCAGTTGTGATGCCCTATATAGCAATTAGCTTTTGGTTTTGACTCTTGTGTGACGATGAATCAGAACTACGCACCATTCGGACCAATATGAGCTACGTCCATCATCAAAGAAGTCAGCTTGAGGGAAGTATGCCCGTTTGTAGTGCTTCAC
Source organism: Lactarius quietus (assembly GCA_015025155.1). Classification (NCBI taxonomy): domain Eukaryota; kingdom Fungi; phylum Basidiomycota; class Agaricomycetes; order Russulales; family Russulaceae; genus Lactarius; species Lactarius quietus. The sequence continues at coordinate 27,152 of WITN01000578.1, forward strand.
ACCTCGAAAGTTGGTACTGGCTCGTCCAAACTATTGAGCACCTTGACCGACAGGTTCATCGCTGAAAAGAAGACCTGGGAGGCCGCAACAAGCAATAGTCCCGCATTGTCATCTACAAACGACGACAGTGTAGAAGAACGCCACGTCCCAAGGATAGATGGCTGGTGTGCGTGAGTGTGCTGGGGTTTCAACAGAGGGGACGTCTCATTCAGTTGAGGTGGACCTTCTCCGTGGGCAGGTAAATCGGAATTAGACGACGACGCACACGATGTCATTGAAGCATTAATAAGGCGTGCGGGTGTCATCACGAATGCCAGTGGATATAGAGTTGACGCGAGCTGGACGACTGGCGAAAAGCACTTTCACTTGGGGATAACTTGAAGATTATCAACAAGTCAGTGAGCTCGGAGTGATGCCGAAAACTTATAAGTTAGCCGAGCAGGGGTTTACATAACTAGGACCCTAGGACCCGAATGAATAGAGGAAATCGATTAAGTTCGAGCACCCTTGTTTTCCTAACGCAGACCTCGAGGGTGCTCAGGGTGAAGATACGGACTGGAAAATCGAATTGTCTGAACACCGAAAACACACGCAATTGGGGCGAATAAGGTCAAGCATAGACCGCTCAAAAAATAGCAATAAGTACTGTATAGCAATGAATTACGCCTTAAAAGGTAAATTTCAAGCAAAATGAAATTCGAACTGAAGAAAGCAAACGCGGGGTTCAAGTTGTTGTGGGAGTATCACGGTCACCTTGTAGCTAAAAACTCATTCATGATGGGCAGCAGGTACAGTGATCTTAATGAGAGGCGCAGCTGGCAGGATCTCTGGCTTAAGGTTCGACCTAGCTGGCAACAGACGAGATGACGCAGCCTGACTACTCGTACAGTAAATGGGATCTGTTGGTAGTACGCACAGTGCTGCGTGTGTGCAGGTTACAGTCCCATCAAGTGGCGCTAATTCTGGCAGTGGCAACATGTGGGAAAGTACAGAATTGGGCGAACAATCGATCCCCTTTACGTCTTATTGATGACTACTCCAACCGCTCACTCGTTTTTGCAGTCCACGAACGAAGGAATTCAGGATAGGTCTCCAATTCATGCTTCCAAATTGCTATCGTGGTTTGGCGCTGGCCGCTCGGAAGTGGTATCATGTTGGGAGACGAGCTTCTTTGTCAACTACGAGGATGTGAGCACAAGATGCTGAAAGGGAAAAGAGTTGAGAGTACGGTGATATAGATCGCCGAGCTCACGATGATCAACGTCCCAATGATCAAGAGAGCCGAAGGTGTGGTATGAAAAACAATAGATTCGAACACAACGGCGAAGACGATCTGTTTTGAAGGTCATAGCTCAAACCCTTCGTTAATGCGAGCACATAAAACGTACCGAGGAATAAATTGCGAGGGTACCACGCCCCGCAGTTTCACGTTGAAGCCCCATCGTTAAAAGTATCTTTGTAGGTTAAGACGATCGGATCAGACTACGTGGCGGTAAAAAAACTAGAATTGAATTGCACACCTGGGCAAAAAAAATGAATACGCCGATAAGAAATAGCATAACCAGCGAAGAGGGATGCGTAGGTATGACTAGTGGTTGCTTGAACAAAATCATTCTAAAACACATGGTAAGAAGTCTCATTTGAGGAGCTTGGGTAGGGCATACCCTAGAGTAGAAGCTAGTACACATTGCGAAGAGAAGAACATCATAGAATGGAGAACATGTGCTCGTTTTCCAATCCCGCGAATAAGCGTGTCTGCAACAATACAGTCAAGGACACGTTGGCAGTGGAAACGCAGCAGAAAGCAGGCCCACATGCTCCGGTTGACCCAACAACGCCAATTAGAGCTGCACTGTACAATAAAGTGAGCTGACAATCCCCATATAGGACAAGGAGAGATCCTTCTGACATGACGGATAGCTTCCTTTGAGTTGGTGTGACTTCAGATGGAGCTGAAAACATCTGTAGACTACCGAATAGGGACTGCGGCCGCGCTATTAATATGACTCCAACAAAGCTGCACACTGTCCTCTGGTGAATTGAAAGTACGGAGAGCATGGAGGATACGTACACCCAGCAAGTACTTCCCTGAGAGAGAGGGTCTCCTTGAGGAAAACTGCTCCAGAAAAACCGGTGAGAATCGGTGACAGGAACGATAAAGCTGTTGCATCGGACAACGACAAGTATTGCAGCGAGAAATACATTCCAGATATACCCAAGAATCTGCAACAACGGTTCAGAGTGATTGCAACACTGGGCGCATGATGTCGCTACTGGAGAGATTCGTACCCTGTGAGACCTCGGAACACGAGCAAAGTTCGAACACCCTTTGGACCAATAAATGGGTCTCGAATTTTCTTCCAGTACCTGATACAGTAATAGTCAGCATTGGTCTCTGGAAACAACGAAGTAGGGGCGCACATATATGCGACTGAGCAAACATATGTAATCGTATATCTCGAGATCAGTTTCTGTACAGTGCATAGCCGCATCGGGAACCGTACCATTCCAACCAATAACAATTGCGCGCACCATGACTCGGATCAGCTCGGGGAAGGTATGACCTTTCGAAGTACTTCTCACCTCGAGTGTTGGCACTGGCTCATTCAAACCGTTGAGCAGCTTGACTGACAGGTTCATCAAGGAAATAAAAAGCTGGGAGGCTGCAACTAGGAGCAGTCCGGCACTCGCATCGGAAAATGATGAGAAAGGAGAGCGTCTCAGCACAGAGATAGTTGGCTGGTGCGCTTGCTTGGGTGTTAGCAGAGGCGAAGTGTCGACTGGTATAGGTGGGCCCTCTCTGCGGCTGGTAGGTAAATCGGAATTGGACGAGCATAGCGTCACTGAAGCATTGACGGGTCGTGCGGATGTCACTGCATCACAGAGGGAGATAGAGAGCTGATGTGAGCTGGACGATCTGCGAAAAGCTCTCAATAAGGATGAGGTTGTCTCGACTCGAGTGGGTGGTGCCGAGAGGTCGCTGTGCCAGCGATGCTCGAGTTTACATAACTGATGGAGCACGTATCGAGCAATCGCAGTTGTTCTACTGTAACTTATAAAGTGATTAGCACATCACGAGTGCAAATCAAATTCGCAGTTTTGGTCAAGATATTGCAATAAGGCCAGGGCTCCTCAAACAAAGAATTACGCCTTAAAAAGGCAGTGATAAAAATTCGAAGCACCTAGTTCCCATGGAACCCCAAGCCGGAAACGACGTGAAACACGTTGAGGGTCACGGCCGAAGATCTCTGGCTTGAAGATCAACCTAGCCGGAAGTGGGTGGTGGATGACGGCCAAACTGGCGATTGGCACAGTAATGTGTACATGCATACCTATACACTCAATCTGCTGGTGGCCGCCGGTAATCCTGGCAGTGGTAAGTGGTCAGACGTGGGGAATTGTAACACGAGAACTACAGAATCCTTTTTCGCCTTAACCGATGATTGCTCTATACAGTAACACTCGCTAGTAGTCGCGTAAAGATATATGGAAAACTGCGAATCAGATTAGTCAAGTAGGACTTCAATTCATGGTTCCCGATCGCCATCGTGGTTTGGCGTTGGTTGATCGGAAGCGGCATTGGGCCTGGTAGTAGGCTTCTTCGTCAGCTACGAGGACGTGAGCACAAGGCGGTGAGAGGAAACAGAGTTGAGATTACGGTGATATATATAGCCGAGCTCACGATGATCAATGCCCCAATGATCGAGAGAGCTGGAGGGGTGGTATGAAAGACGAGAAATTCGAATATTACGGCAAAGACTATCTGTTGTAAAAGGTTACAGCTAAAAGATTTACGATAATGTGAAGACAGACGACATACCGAGGAATACATTGCAAGAGTACCACGCCCGGCTGTTTCACGTTGGAGTCCCATCGTTAAAAATATCTTTGTACGGTTAGCTGGGTCAGGCTTTGTGGCGACTAAGAACGAGTTTTGGATGGCACACCTGTGAAATAAAGCCGAATATGCCGATAAGAAATAGCAAAACAAGCCACGATATACGTGTAGGTATGACTAGAGGTTGCTTGAACAATATCATTCTAAAACGCGTGGTCAGAGATTCCCTTGCGGAACTCGAGTAGGGCGTACCCTATAGTAGAAGCCAGTACACATTGCGACGAGTAGGACATCATAGAATGAAGAACATGTGCTCGTTTTCCAATACTGCGGAGAGTGGTGTCTGCAACGCTTAGAAGTCAAGGAGTGGAAATGCGTCAGGAAGCAGGCTCACATGCACCGGTTGCCCCAACAACGCCAACTAGAGCTACACTATACGATAAGGTGAGCTAAGGACCCCGATATGGACAAGCGAAATCCTTCTGACACTACGGAGAACATTCTTTGAGTTGGTGTGACTTCAGATGGAGTTGAAAACATTTTCAGACTACCGAACAGGAACTGCGGCCGTGCTATTAATATGACTCCAGCAAAGCTGCACACTGTGCTCCGGTGAATCGAATTACGGAGAACATGTAGGACACTTACACCCAGCGAGTAATTCCCTGAGAAAAAGGGGTTCCTTGAGGAATACAGCTCCAGAAAAGCCAGTGAGAATCGGTGCCAAGAACGTCAGAACCGTCGCGTCGGACAACGACAAGTATTGCAAGGAGAAATACAATCCAGCTACACCGATGAATCTACGACAATGGCTCAGAGCATTCCCAAACTGGGTGCATGATGTCGCTAGAGAGATTCGTACCCGCTGAGACCTCGGAAGACCAGTAAAGTCCGAACACCCTTGGGACCAAGCAATGGGTCCGGGATTTTCTTCCAGTACCTGATAATATTTAGTGATGGTCTCTGGAAACAACAGAGCAGGGATGTACATGTATGTGACTGAGAAGGCATGCGTAATCACCTATCTCGCGATCAGTGTTCGTGCCGTGCATGGATGAATCGGGCTGCGTACCATTCGAACCAATAACAACTACGCGCGCACCATCATCAAAACGAGTCAGCTCGGGAAAATATGACTGTATGGGGTATATCATACCTCGAAAGTTGGCACAGGCTCGTCCAAACCATTGAGCACCTTGACCGACAGGTTCATCAAGGAAACAAATAGTTGGGAGGCTGCAACTAGTAACAGTCCCGCATTGTCATCGAAGAACGACGACAGGGCAGTACGCCACGGCCCAGATATAGTTGGTTGGTGCACATGCTTGTGCTTTGGAATTAACAGAGGCGATGTTTCGTCCGGTATAGGTGGACCCTCCCCGTTGACGGGCAAATCGGAATTGGTTGAGTACAATATCGCTGAATCGTGAATGGAGCGTGCGGATGTCATCAAAGAGAGATATAGGGAGTTGATGTGAGCTCGACGAACTGCGAAGAACTCTTGACGAGGATGAGATTGTCGTAGAGTGAGCGATTCCCAATGCCAGGGACCGTGGCCGCAGTGACAGCGATGCCCATGTTCGAGTTTACATAACAAAAAGAACACCCATCAAAGAACACCAATCGAGCGATTACAGCAGTTCTGCTGTGTGTGATATCGATAACATCCAATGAGTTTGGTTCTCCTTTGGCACATCACCAACATGGGGACGGGGGTGGTCAACAATTTTGTTGATTTTTTGTTGATTTTTTTTTTTTTCTTCTTCGGAAAGAGCAAGGCGCTCAGTAAATTTAAAAGCGATAAGTCCGTTATCCAAAATTTAACTTTAACGTACAGCAAGCATGTGCTCAATGAAAATACATCCACGAGGGGTGCCATGATGGAGACAGATCTTGAGACAGATAGTCAACCATATAGATCTCTGGCTTGAAGAAGATTAGCCTGGCTGAAAATATGTGCGGCCGACGACTGAACTGACAATTGACGAACCAAAGAACCCAGAGTCAGGCAATAGTCGGGATCCAAATTGTAGACCAGAACGCTGAACGCCGCCCTTACTGTAAGCCACGCTCCTCACATATACTGTACGTAGTGATGCCCTGGTATAGCTCACCGAATTTTTTAAAATCTATAGTCTTGGTTCTGCTTAAGTTACTGCATACTAGAAAGTATCTCACTCCGTGTCCCAAATCATCCATACAATAATAAGGGAACCCGCGTGGGAAAGTTGACTTTGACTATGTGATGACGTCTGGGTTGACTACCTGATGTGAGCCCCTATCTCTGTTTTGCGCCATCACCATCTCCACCTCATCAGCATTAGAGAATGACAGGGGTATGCAAAACCCCCGTGTTTTGCAAGGGGTTTTGCAAGGGTAGGGGTAAGGGTATGGATCTTGGCACCCCCCGCATACCCTTACCCTTCTCGGGGGTAACGGGGGTAACGGGGGGGTAACGGTCCGGTAGCCGGTAGCCACAATTTCCTTTTACAGCCTCAATCTGGCTAATCCTCATTATCCGGCTGCGGACAAGTGTTGATGTGTCTTGTATAGTTCTGTTACCCACTTAGTATATGTTCGTGACCCTTGTTTACTCTGATCTGTCATGCATGATAACTGACATCCCCTTGGGCACTTCTACAACTTTCTGAAGATGCAAAACATCTTTGGCCTCCTCCTCGCAAACATCCTCCAAGCAGCCATCATGATCTGCTCCCCTCCCACACCATACCCACCCATCCCATCTCCTGCAAGAGCTGTCTCACCTGCACACCAACCGAGCGCAACTGTGAACTGGCACAACCTCTGTAACAAGTCAGCCAGGCTCTCCCCGAAAGTGCGTTTCCCCTCCCCTCCTCCCATCGCAGCTCACGTGGATGTGCACACAAGTAGACGACCCCACAGCACCAGCTGCCCTTCTCCACATCCACATCCGTGGGTGGCCCCAGTACAGGCGCAGGCAGCACATCGGACCCTCGAGGCCTCGTGCATCAACTTGATGGGGAGGAGAAGGAGTTGGAAGTAGACTGGGACTCAATTTGTATCACGAACAAATAGCACATTTTCGACTACTACTTGTAACTTTGTGTACGTGGTCCGAGCTCATTTTACAGCATGCGTTCATACCATACCCTTGCGCTAAACCCTCGGGGTAACCCCTACCCCCGGTACCCCCGCTTTACCCCTACCCGTACCCACCAAAAACCCCTACCCGTACCCACCAAAAACCCCTACCCTTTACGCGGGTAGGGGTTTTTGGCGGGTATGGGTACGGGTATGGAATTTATACCCCAGGGTTACCCCTGTCACACTCTAATCAGCGTTGCCGTCCTCTGCTGAGAGCATGTAATGCACCCCACAGTCTAGCATTTACACCATTGTCATCTCCCTCATGTGCTGCAAGGTTGTAATGCACAGTTATCTATTTTTCTGTACAGACGTCCTCCCAACGTTGTCGTAATGTCTTAACACTTGCCCCTGTCTAGCCTCTTTCCCTATCACGGTCTGGTGAGCCCACTCAATGACATCATCAGCCTTCGCCTGTGTTTGCATCCCCTGTCTAGCCTCTTTCCCTATCACAGTCCAGTGAGCCCACTCAATGACGTCATCAGCCTTCGCCTGTGTTCACATCCCCTCTCTTTCTTAGGAGTTTCCCTTACTTTGTTATCCATTTACCTGCTAATGTTTTGTGCACACCACACGTTCAATGATGGCTCCTCCTGTTTTCGGGACTGTGCTGTTTCTTAGCAGTATCACACCTTCAATGACGGCTTCTGTCTCAATTTCTGCAGAGGACGAAAATTTGGCCCGTAAGATGAGTCCACTTAATGACATCATCAGCCTTTGCCTGTGTACGCGACCCCTCTCTTTCTTAGGAGTTTTCCTTACTGACGGCTCCTCCAGTTTTTGCAACCATTCTCTTTCTTAGCAGGTTCTCGCCTGCAATGACGGCTTCTCTCTCCATGTTTGCGATTACTTTGTGCTCTGCTGTTACCTCCGGTGAGTGCCACATGAACGTTGTTTTCTCTTTTACTTGGTTACCATGTTCGCAGTATCTGTCTCCATGTTTCCGATCACTTTGTCCTCTGCTCTGACCTCTGGTGAGTGCGACATGAACATTGTTTTATATTTTACTCATTTACCATGTTTGCAGATGACGGCTTCTCTCTCCATGTTTGCGATCAGTTTGTGCTCTGCTGTGACCTCCAGTGAGTGCCACATGAACATTGTTTTCTCTTTTACTTGGTTACCATGTTCGCAGTGTCTGTCTCCATGTTTGCGATCACTTTGTCCTCCGCTCTGACCTCTGGTGAGTGTGACATGAACATTGTTTTATCTTTTACTCGGTTACCATGTTCGCAGTTTCGCTTCTACAGTTCATGCACACCACTGTTTCAATGACGATCACCTTGTCCTCTGCTCCGACCTCCAGTGAGTGCCACATGAGTGTTGTTTTCTTTTTGTGCGGTCACCATGTTTCCAGTTTTCCTTGAAAAGCTTCATGAACACCACCATTTCAATGATGGCTTTCCTCTGTGATATCAGCCATCACAGCTCGCTCACTCCCTTCGTTTGGCGTATACGCAAAGTACATTTCACATTGTCTCACCTTCTGCTCCACTTGCTTACTGCCTTCGTTTAGCGTATCCGCAATGTACATTTCACATTGTCTCACGTTCTCTTTTCCTGATTTTGAAATGGTTTCTTCCACTCCTTTTCGTCGTATTTTCAAATGATTAGTTGATCTGTTTGTTCCACATCTCCTATTCCTATTTTGTTTTGCTCATCCACGTCGTTCGTTGTCTCATTTGGTTATTTCGTTTGCAGAGTCGTGAACCCCTATAGTTTTTGAAATGGCACTTGCAATGCTTTATCTGCTTGGTCCGTATAGGATCATGGTTTGTTTTGCGTTTTTCGCCACACTATAGACACCACTTACAACACTGTGCTGAACTTGACATGACAATGTTAGCTTTTTATCGTGGAATGCGCCCTCGACTGATGGATACTATAAATTGTTTACCTCAATGCATCATAATTACAATACGAGGCAGACACCTCATACGTCTTGTCCTTTCTGTTCGTGGTCACCCTTGCATGCGCAAATTTCGTTATGTTTTCTGTTTATACTACGTGTGCTCACAATGTGTTATATAAATTGTCAGTATACTGCCGTTTCTCACAGTGTGTGCATACATGTGCACGTACCCTCTACGAATACAATCAAATTTGTGATTCAGTCACTGGAAAGTACGGGCGACAGAGACTTTCTGTAGCGTTATCACCTAACGCTGGTCTGACTTGAACCTTTCTGCGACGTGACATGTGAGTATACAGATGAATGATGACAACACTGGTAACTTAGCAAAGTTACACTGCCTCTAGGTCGTTGTTTAGACACTAGGGTGCCTCAAGGGGCAAGCTTCAATCGATAGATTGGAAGAAGACAAGAATGGTGATGATTCAAGAAGACCAAGCTAGAGAGCCTTGGTCTTTACTGGACGGCTTATATACAGATACTTGCTGGCTTTAAAGCGCAGCTGGAAGTCCAAACCCTAGTACAGTGCTACTAGTATCGAGTCATTGTCACGGTTTGACATCATACAGACTAATCATCATCCATATTACAAGGTCTTGGAGTTCGGGACACTTACTACATGGTTATGACTACGATAGTAAGCCTTCATTAGTCATGGACACTTACGCGTCACCAGTGCTTGGGTTTTACTGGTGTTTCATGTATTTGTATTTACTTACGATGACTCGATACTAGTAGCACTGTACTAGGGTTTGGACTTCCCAGCTGCGCTTTAAAGCCAGCGAGTATCTGTATATAAACCGTCCAGTAAAGACCAAGGCTCTTCAGCTTGGTCTTCTTGAATCATCACCATTCTTGTCTTCTTCCAATCTATCGATTGAAGCTTGCCCTCAGAGGTACCCTAGTGTCTAGTCAACAACCTAGAGGCAGTGTAACTTTGCTAAGTTGCCAGTGTTATCATCATTCATCCATACTTGCAAACATCATGTCCTAGAAGGGTTCAATTTGAACCAGCGTTAGGTGATAACACTACATTAAGACCAAGCTCCAACGTGGCATCATCAGAAACTACCAGAGACAGGTACCGCAACGACAACGGTGCTTGGTTCCCAGAACGAGGAGCCCATACGGTACCGGAACAATTCCTCAAAGGAGCAGAGTGGAGATATAGCAGTACTACTGGTACTCACGGTTACCACGCAAAGAGTTGGGAAGATAACCGAACAGTCGCAGTTGAGTTCCTATACAATCGATACGTTTGGGTTGAAATTCGCTGGTTCAAACACACAGAAGGAGAAAGAGAAGGAGAAGGAGAGTGGGAAGGCTTTTGAGCAGCCCTAGAAGATCTTGGTTGTGACATTTACATCAATGAACTCACATAGGAAGAAGTACAAGAATTAAATACTTCAAACACACAACCGACATCCACATCACCACCTCCACCACCAAGTTCAAAGAGTGAGGAGTCACAAGGAGCAAGAGTATCAACCCCATCACATCAAGGATTATCATTGGCAATTGCCACAGAAGCATTGCGATTAGGAGCAATGACTATGCTTACTTCTCATGTTAACACACAAGCTACTGCCGGAGGTTGCATCTCTCCACAACTAGTATACTCCCTCACTACCTCACCACTGGCACCCACTGTCACGGCATTTCGAGCACTTACAGATCCTCAAAATCAACCACCTAACCCACCGGCTAGTGGAGGAGGAGGTGGAGGAGGAGTACCACCCGCAGGAAACCCGCCAGCACCGCTACCAGTGGCGCAAGCACCCGTACAAGGTCATCAAGACAAATTTTGTGGCAATCCACCTGCCGTATTCACCGGGGATCGCAAAAAGGTGGAAGAATTCCTCATGCAATGGAATTTGTATGAAGGAATTAACTCAAATCACTCAATAATGCGCAACTCATACCAGAAAGCTATGTTATTCCTCACCTACATTCAGGGTACTGCAGTAACCGAATGGGTAGGATCTATGGTTGCTTGGCTATGAGTACAGGTGGACATCAATGGATGAGATCAATTCGACCATTGGATATGGTACAATACCCATTTCTCGTTCATGAGACAATACGGGGATACTCTAAAAGAAGAATGAGCACAAACGGAACTTCGCAGAGGCATCAAGATGGAGAAAGGAGATATTGACGCATACGTGGCCAAATTTGAACAATTAGTCAGATATGCTGGCTATGATATAGACCAGTCAATGGTCCTTGACATATTCACCAACAGACTTCCAACCAAATTACACGAACTTATCTACCTCCATGACCGTCCTTCTGATTACGAAGGTTGGAAACGGGCTGCCATTATGCATCAGGGTCAATACCTTCACATGAAGAACAAAATCGATCAATATAAAGTACAACCACGACCCACACCACTAGCACAACCCACTTGGAGGCAGTTTAGATGCCATCCTGACGCAATGGACACTTCGGCAGATCGCGCTCGAGCAAGGGGACGATTGGCACATGCTGAAGAAGCATTAGCCCAACCAAGACCCTACCTCAATAACCCTCGTCCACCATTTAAACCACAAGAAGGGTTCCTACAAAGACGACAACCCCCAGACCTAAGGGAAGTAACTTGCTATAATTGTCAAAAGAAGGGACATCTCAGCCGTAACTGCTCCCAGCCACGTCAACCACGACGACCATATAGCAACTCCAGGGGTATTGAAGTGGTGGATGATCGCACCGAAGTGGGTGAAGATCTCCACATTGCTCAAATGGTAGTGGATAACCGCACTACCAAAGAAAGGAAGAATGACTGGCTACGCATGGCCGCTAACGAAACAGAAGAATTCAAAGCCATGGCCATGCAGGAGTTGATGGGAAATAAGGATTTTGGGGACGCCTGAACCCAACGGCCTGGGTGAGGGCATTATGTTGCAATGCTGTATACATAACTCATTTCCGTTCTATGCAAATTCCAGTATCGATCCGAACCAGCAGCAACAGGGCCGACATAAAGACATTAGTGGACTCAGGTGCCACTGACAATTTCATAAATCATTGATTTGTGAAACGAATGGGGTTGGGAGTGGCTTTATTGCCACAACCAAAACAACTGTTCAATATAGATGACATGAACAACAAAAAGGGGATGGTCACTCATTTTGTCGACCTACAAATATTGACAAAAGGAATTATCAGGAAAATGAGATTCCTAATCGTGGACATAGGAAAAGAAGACATCCTCCTGGGATACCCATGGCTCAGCACCTTTGAGCCAAAATTCAGCTGGAAACATGGAACCATTGACAAAAATGTTCTACCAATCGTAATCAAATCATGTCATCCAGAAGTCAACACTAGCGTAGTAGCCCATTTACTCTCCAAGGCAACAAAACACAACATCCTCACAGAACTAGGAGTGCAATGCTCTATTAGAGGTGCTGCTACTGATCTCGCTATTGCTGCAGGACCCAAAGAAAAGGTCCAAATACCAGAAGAATACAGTGACTTTAAAAAGGTTTTCAGTGAAGAAGAATCCCATTGATTTCCCCCCTCTCGGGAGTGGGATCATGCTATAGAGTTCAAAAAGAACACTCCTGATCACATCAATTATTCTATATACGAACTCTCCCAGCTAGAGGATAAGCCATTATGTGACTTCATCACGGAACATCTCAACAAGGGATATATTTGACCCTCTAAATCGCTGTACACCTCACCATTTTTCTTTGTAAAAAAAAAAGGACGGAAAGCTACGTCCAGTACAGGATTACCATAGGATCAATGAGTTCACCATCCGCAACAATTATCCCCTACCGCTGATCCAAACTCTCATCAAAGACCTTAGTGGAGCACACATTTACACCAAACTTGATGTATGATGGGGATATAACAACATCTGCATCAAAGTGGGAGACGAGCACAAAGCAGCGTTTAAGACGCCATACGGACTTTTCAAACCCACTGTGATGTTCTTCGGACTAACAAACTCTCCCGCTACGTTTCAAACGATGATGAACCACATATACAGAGACACAATTGCAAAACACGACGTGAAGGGAACCACTATTCGTGTCTACATGGATGATATTGGCATTGCCACTCGGACAAATATAGCGGATCACATCGATGCAGTCAGGGATGTACTGACGGTCTCGGCAACTTACGACCTATTTTTCAAGCCAGAGAAATGTACCTTCCACTCAACATCCCTTGATTACCTGGGGGTAATCCTTGAAAAAGGGGTAACACATATGGACCCTGTCAAAATCGCTGGCATAAAACACTGGCCAACGCCAACTAAAGTTAAGGACATATGATCTTTTCTGGGTTTTTGCAATTTTTACCACCTATTCATCAAAGGATTCACATCAATTGCCAAACCACTGAACGATCTTACAAAAAAGACAGCTGAATGGCATTGGGGTTCAATGGAACAACACATGTTTGACATATTGAAAGGACGGGTTACAAGTGAACCTGTACTTGCACATCTGGTATTGCAAGACCAATTCGAACTAGAAGTAGATGCATCAGGATTCGTGGTGGGAGCGGTGTTACTCCAAAAGAAAACTGATGGCAAAAGACATCCTATAGGCTACTATTCTGCAACACTAAATGCAGCAGAACGAAACTACAACATCTATGATCTTGAACTACTGGCGATAGTTAAAGCACTATGTCATTGGAGACCCTTGCTGGCAGGATCGCATCATAAGATCAAAGTATTTTCGGATCATATGAACTTACAATACTGGAGAGAACCTCAGAAGATTAGTCGACAAGTGGCAAGGGAAGTATTGGAATTATCAGAATATGATCTCGAAATTCATCACATAAAAGGGACTGCAAATGGGTGAGCAGATGCATTGTCAAGACGACCCGATTATGATCACGGGGAACAAGATAATGAAAATGTTACGGTGTTACCACACAAAGTATTTGTACGAACCACAAACACACACCGTACAGGAATGCCCATCCATTTGTCCACAACGATTACGACAGAAGAAATGAGGTCCACCAACAACCAAAACACCCAGGATGAAAGTACCATTAAACCGTGGGTAGATCCTCATGGGCTCAAGAATATCAATGGGGTATGGTACAAGGAAGGAAGAAGGGTAATCACAAAGGGAAGTGAAGAGCGAAAGTCCATTATCGCCGCTCACCACAATACCCCAGTACATGGACACCCAGGGATCAATAAAACTGGCAAAATAGTAGAACGATATTATTGGTGGCCAACGATATGACAAGATGTGTTGGCATATGTAAGAGGCTGCGCAGAATGCCAATGGCATAAAGTCAACAATCGCCCTATCAGGGCTCCATTACAACCAATATTCCCTAAACCGGAAGCTATGCCGTTTGAGACTATTGCTCTTGATTTCATCACTAAATTACCAATTGCGCAGGGCTATGATTCGATCCTTACAGTCACGGATCATGACTGCACCAAAGCATCCATATTCATTCCATGAAACGAGGAGATTGACGCAGAAGAAACAGCTGCGTTGTATATCAAGCACGTTGTTATGAATTACCGTTTGGGCGAGTAAGCAGGATGACGAGTCGCTCCTGGGACTTACTCATGTACTATTGCGTCTTCACTTTCTTCCTTACTCATGACGTCTCATTTCGCTTACTGAGGCATCGTCTTCTTACTCACGCTTACTATGTTGATTACTGATAGTTGTACTAGTGGCTTACTGATAGTAGTAGTAGTGGCAGTATTGCTGATGAAGGCATACTGCCAGCGTTACTTATAAGGCGGCTGTCGACTGATGTAGTCGGCAGCTTTACTCTTTTGTACCATCTCTCGAATCTACTTGGCTTCCACTCTCGAGAAGCTAGGGTCGAGGAGCGCTCCCTTAGGAAGGCACTTCCAGGTGTCCTTACGTCATCAGAGTCACGCCCGTGTGCATCGACTCACGTTGCTAAGTCGCTTCATTCTTCCACCATGTAGTTTGGTCTAAGTCAGACCCCGGGTCAAGCAAGACCATAACATCAGAGTAAAGCTCTACACTACACTGTGGCGATCATCACAACCAAGGACGGTTGGGAATTCCAACCTTTTCAAGTCAACACCAGAGAAAGGGACGCTCCCGCAAGATACGTCATCAACCGTGTACGTTGGAGGACAATCCCCGACGAAAGAAGAACAGGAGACAACGAGCATTTCAATACTGGGTATTACGTGGAAGCAAGCACCGCTCAGAGATTTCACCCTATCATCTTTCATCACGGAAGGTGTTGTTGGGTAGAACTCAGGTGGAATCGAACCCAAGAATACTTTGAAGCAGCCAGACCAGCTGGCGACGATCTCAACTGCAACATACCACTAGCCGACACACTACCAGCCGGAGAACAAGGAAGAATCGACGGGGAATCAGAAGAAACATTCGAAGCAGTGTCCCCAGAACTTCAACACCGAACACCCGCAAGATCGGACACTAGTCATACAAGTGAACGAGCACATACGCCATCAATAGCCGAAGAACCAGAGAACATCTACGTTCACGAAGAACCAGAATTGGAACACATCATCCAACAAACAGCTACGTTACATATTCCAGATCCAATCCGCATGGCTACTCAAACCCTCCTCGAAGAGCCAGCACCTCTAGTAATCGACGAACAAACGGGTCATGTAGTAGACATGAACCCAGCAGATTTACAAGCTGCACGAAGGGCCATGGGACCTGATGAACCAGACCAGCCAGGGGGTTTCGATTTCGACTACAACAATCCACCCCCGCGACCCTATGAGCAAATCAACAGAGGAGATGAGATACGAGGATACCCATATAGACGACAACCTGAAGGCCCACCACCTCAAGGAGGAGGAGGCCCACCACCACATGGAGGAGGAGGCCCACCACCACAAGGAGGAGGGGGACAGCCACCAGCAAAACCACAAGGAGGAAACGCTACAGACAAGTTCATAGGAAACCCTCCAAGCTCCTTCAATGGAGATCACTCCAAAGTCGAAGGTTTCATCCTTCAATGGGAAGTCTACGCTGGGGTGAACGCAAGTCATTCAGCAATGAGAAACAAGTATCAAAAAGCTATGTTGTTTCTCACATATGTTCAAGGGGACCTGGTTAATGCCTGGGTCATGTCAGCCAGTCAATGGCTAGTTCGAGAAGTAACAAGAGGCGTCAGTCAATTCGACAACAGGCTGTGGAATAATATTCTACAGGCCTTTCGAAGGCAATTTGCCGACATACTCAGCAAGGAACGTGCTCAAGCTCAGCTTGATGCAGGAATACGGATGAAGGAAGGGAAAATTGACGATTACATTGCGCTATTCGAACAATTGGTTTGATACGCAGGATACGACATTAACGCCGAGCAGACCCTCAAATATTTCATAAAAGGGTTGCCAAGAACGTTGTACGAGGCTATGTACCAACATGACGATCCAAGGACATATGAGGAATGGAGAGCATCGGCTCTCAGAAGACAACAAAAATGGATCCACATGCAGACGGTGCGCGGAAACCTTGACATGTTCAAGGGCTCTAACAGAAATCACGTGGGAGCACTATCAAAATTGCTCGCCCCACTACCACACCCAGACGCAATGGACACGTCCGCAGACCGAGTCAGAGGACGACACACTGGAGCCGAAGATGTCCTCAATACTCCGCGACCCCCATTCCAACCAAGAGGAGGATACCTCCAACGACAAAGAGAAAACCGCGGCGCCCGAGACTTTAGTCAAGTGCGATGCTACAACTGTGGCAAAATGGGGCACATCAGCCAAGACTGTCGCCAGCCAAAACAAGGCAGACGACCGCAGCAAATAAGGAATGCGGAGGAGAGGACCAAGACTGATGAAGACAAAGCCGAAGACTGGCTCAGGGGAGTGGTTAGTGAAGGGGATGACGTAAAAGACCTCATCCTCCAGAAACTAATGGGGACGGATTTTTCCGACGCCTGAACCCGACGGCCTGGGTGAGGGTACTTCGTTGTAACTCTGTGTATATTACACACTACCGATCTATGAGAGTTCCAGTTCATCTCAACGCACGTTACAACACGGCCGACATAAAAGCATTAGTGGACTCTGGCACCACTGACAACTTTGTGAGCGCACATTTTCTTGAAAAAATGGGGATAAAAATGCGTCGCCTAGAAACCCCAAAACGAATATATAATATCGATGACTCAACAAACAAGGTGGGACACATCACCGACTACGTCATCCTTCGTGTCAATGTAGGAGGAAATGAAAAAGAAATGCGGTTTTTAGTCACCAATATAGGGAAAGAAGACATCCTTCTCGGATATCCTTGGCTGGCGGCCTACGAACCACGGTTCGATTGGAGGACGGGTACAATAAACCAAACACATCTCCCAATCATCATCAAAACCGTCAACACAACAAACCGACGTGATGTGCTTGCGCACCTACTCACAAAACAGAAGGAAGACATCGTCACCCAATTAGAAAGAAACGATACAGAAGGACGAAGAATAGTCACCCCAACTGAACCAACAATAGCAAAGGAGGACGAAGTTCCAACCCTACTCCCACAATACAAGGCGTTCCGAAAGGTTTTCGATGAAGAAGCATCAACAAGACTACCAGAGCGAAGACCTTGCGACCATGCCATTTCCCTCCTCCCAAATGCCCCAAAGGCGCTAACATGCAGGATTTACCCGATGACTCGACACGAAGATGAGGCGCTTGACGCATTTATTGATGAACACCTCAAAAAGGGGTATATCAGACCGTCGCAATCACCTTACGCATCTTCCTTCTTCTTCATTAAAAAGAAGGACGGGAAATTGCGACCAGTCCAAGACTACCGAGTGATCAATCGATGGACAATACGAAACCAGTACCCCCTCCCTCTCATCACAGACCTCATGAGGGATCTTGGGGGAGCGGCCATGTTCTCGAAATTCGACGTCAGACAAGGGTACAACAATATCCGAATCAAGGAAGGAGATGAACACAAGGTGGCATTTAAAATGTGTCGAGGACTTTTCGAACCAACGGTTATGTACTTCGGACTTTGCAACTCACCGGCGACTTTTCAGGCCTTTATGAACGACATCTACAGACTGGTAATCGCGAAATTTGCCTCAGAGGGCACGCACATTTGAATTTACATGGACGATATTGCTATTGCTACTAAGGACTGTGGCTCCTTACAGAAAACAGATGACGCCCACACCGCTGCAGTAACGGCAGTCCTCCAGGTTGCCATGGACCATGACCTCTACTTCAAACTGGCAAAATGCGCCTTTCACGTTCCGTCTATCGATTACCTGGGGGTAATCCTTGAAAAGGGGATGACACGCATGGATCCAGCAAAGGTGAAAGGCGTCCACGACTGGCCTGTTCCGACGAAAGTCAAGGACGTACGCAGTTTTTTGGGTTTCTGTAACTTTTATCGCCCTTTCATCCTAGGATTCGCCAATATCGCTTGACCACTGAATACGCTGACAAGGAAGGACGTAGAATGGCACTGGGGCGCAGACCAGCAAAACGCGTTCCAAGCACTCAAAGCCCGCATCACGAGTAACCCGATTCTCGCCCATCCAAATCCTGAGGTCCAGTATGACCTAGAAGTAGATGCATCAGGGTTCGCGGTGGGAGCAGTATTAACGCAAAAAGGTTCCGACGGCAAAAAACATCCGGTAGCGTTCTACTCAGCCACACTCAACGAAGCAGAGCGCAACTACGACATATACAATCTCGAGCTGCTCGCTATTGTAAAAGCATTACGGAACTGGAGATACCTATTGGTGGGATCGCCACACAAGGTCAGAGTATTTTCGGATCACATGAACCTTCAATACTGGCGAGACCCACAGAAGATCAGCCGAAGAGTAGCAAGAGAAGTGCTAGAACTAGAAGAATACAACATTGAGATACATCATCTCAAGGGAAGAGCCAACGGACGAGCAGATGCGCTATCACGGAGGCCAGATTACGATACAGGTGATAAAGACAATGACCATGTCACCGTCCTACCGAACGATATGTTCGTACGAACAACCACCGAAACCGTACCACCAATGATCAAACAACATGCAAAACAAATCAACTTGTGGGTTAGCCCTCATGAACTCAAAAAGATCGAGGGTGTATGGTTCAAGAATGGAAAAGTCGTCGTCACTAGTTGCAAGTGTGATGACCTGAGGGAGGTTATCAAACAACATCATGACACACTGACAGCCGGTCATCCAGGAATAAACAAAACATTCGAATTACTGGCTCAATACTACTGGTGGCCTCAGATGAAGAAAGATGTCACTGACTATGTACAAGGATGTGCCGAATGTCAAAGGCACAAAGTCAATACTCGACCGACAAAAGCACCACTTGCGCCCATATACCCGCGACCAGAAGCCACTCCATTTGAAGTCATCGCGGTGGACTTCATAACTAAGTTACCTCCCTCTGATGGGTACGATTCAATACTCACCATCACGGACCACGACTGTTCGAAGGCATCAATATTCATTCCTTGCCAAGAATCGATGACAGGCAAAGACACGGTGATACTCTATGCCCAGAAGGTACTTCCACGATTCGGCCTACCCAGCAAAATCATAAGCGATCGAGACCCTCGATTCGCAGCAAAATTCATGAGGGAATTATGTCGAGTCCTTCAAATCCAACAAAACATATCAACCGCTTATCACCCAAGAACGGATGGACAATCAGAACGATCCAATCAGTGGCTGGAGCAGTACCTGCGACTTTGGGCAAACGAAAAACAGAACAATTGGGCCACACAATTATCTCTAGTGGAGTTCGCCCATAACAACACGATAAGCAGCACCACAAAACAGACCCCATTCTTCACGCTAATGGGGTATCATCCTAGAGATAAATGGGCGCCAGGGACAATCAACCTGCCCAGCGTATCTACCAGGTTAGAACAATTGATGGAAGCCCGTCGGAGCGCGCAGGAAAACATGATAAAGGCCCAGAAGTCATGGGTCAAGCACAAGGACACGCACAGATACGCCCTAGGGGACCAAGTATGGCTAGATGGGCACAATCTGCGAACCAATCAACCAACTCCCAAGCTGGCGCCCCGGAGGCAGGGTCCGTTTGAGGTCATACAGGTGATGTCCCCTGTGAATTACCGGCTCAAATTACCCCCGCAGTGGAAGATACATGACGTGTTTCACACAGACCTGCTGACACCTTACAAAGAAACATGCATGCACAGCGTAAACTACCTACGCCCACCACCTGAATTGGTTGAAGGCGTGGAAGAATACAAGGTCGAAAAAGTTATAGACTCCAGAAGGTCGGGACGAGGGCGCAAACTTCAATACCTCATCAAATGGAAGGGGTACGCGGACTCGGAAAACCAGTGGGTCCCGTGGGACGACGTCCATGCGGAGAAAGAGATAAGGAAGTTCGCACGACTAAATCCGAAGGCTGAGACTCACATAAAAGCAGCTTTGACAGGATCGTTCACTCCATCACCTCTCCTGCCTTCTCATCCAATGTCCAATGTCCCACTCACCATTGTCTCCCTTGACGAAATCCCCTACACCAACACCCTCACCACCTACGACCATAGCAACAATGTCAACGACCCCTTCTGCTCAGCCATGGCAGAGGTCCGAGCATTCGCCGAGCAAGACAGAGAAGAGCGAGAGCAGCAGGAGCAAGACCTCGCTGAAGCGTGCCGGCAATTCCCTACTCCAACCAGCGGACAAGTGGAAGAAGATGAGGGAGGACTACTCCCTCTTGAAGGAGGTAATGGAATCATGGAGACAGGATCAGGTAGTGAAGAGGACGGCAGCGGAGAGGAGGATGCGGATACAGCTGTTGATGGGGAGAGCATCGTCCAGCCCTCCACCGCAAATACCTCCACCACAGCCGTCGACTATATCGGCGACGACGATAGCGAAGACGAAGATGACGAGAGCGACGAGTCCTATCACATCGCTCGAGTCATCTGTACACGGTGCGACAATCCCCCAAATTACTGCCATTGTGCTCCCGCGCCTGTACCTTTCCAAGTCCACATCCTTACCGGCGAAGCCCACGATGAATCGCGCCGATCATCTCCAACTGCTGTTGTCTACGGACCAACGGCCGAACAGGTTACGCGGCACGCGGCCTCCCACCATATTCTGAGGCATGAGACCCCTCACCGGTCACACACGCGGAGCGTATGGCACGCGGATCCCTCTCCGTGCCATATCGCCTACTCCCGGCGGATTCATCCTCAACAACGGGATGAACTGGGTACCAATGGTCATCGAACACGAGGGACGTCACATCCCCGCCAAATATGTGCGGTCAGGATGCTTGACAACCCGGAGGTGTTCGGGACGATGGGGAGGTATTCGCGATATACCGTGCCGACATCCATGCAGAACCCTGCGAGATATGGGACCAGCAGCTGAGTACAACAGAGACGAACTACAATATTTCCACCTGACTTCCGGGAAAGCGACAGGTAGATGAGGCCCTTGCTAGCTTGGGGATATATCCCTCCAAGCCGAAGTAAGGCGCTACCGTGCATCCATGGAGGTTATCGCAGAACTCGAGGCGGCCATCAAGAAGCTCGAGGACGACATATACGTCCATGGTGATCGAGCACGACACTCAGCAGCCAGGTTGGGACGCGCACATGCCCTTCGGAGGTACGTGATGAGCACGAGACGGATGTGGGGCTAACGACTGTGACTAATTGGGTAGTTGAGCGTGGGCGCTCACCCTTGTAAAGGGGGTGATGTTATGATCAACCGTTTGGGTGGGTAAGCGAGATGACGAGTCGCTCTCGAAGCTTACCCATTTACTATTACGCCTCTCTCTTCACTTCTTACTCATGTTGCTGTGTTTGCTTACGAGGACTTGTCCCCTTACTCATGTTACAATGTGGATTACTGATACTTATACGACGGCTTACTGATAGGTAGTAGTGGCGGTATTGCTGACGAAGGCATACCACCAGCGTTACTTATAAGGCGGCTGTCGACTGATGTAGTTGGCAGCTTTACTCTTTTGTACCATCTCTCAAATCTACTTGGCTTTCACCCTCGAGAAGCCAAGGCTGAGGAGCGCTCCCTTAGGAAGGCACTGTCAGGTGTCCTTACATCATCAAAGTCACGCCTGTGTGCGAGGACTCACGTTGCTAAGTCGCTTCATCCTTCCACCGTGTAGTTCGGTCTAAGTCAGACCCCGGGTCAAGCAAGACCATAACACTAGCCAACAATGTACCACAACGGTTCCGCAAGAATACAGAGTACAGGTATAGCGAGACCACAGGTACTGAAGGATACCACGCCAGAAGCTGAGAAGACAATCGATCGGTCGCAGTTGAGTTTGTTTCCGAACGATACGTTTGGGTTGAAGTTCGCTGGTTTCAACCTAGAAACGGAGAAGGAGAGTGGGAAGGATTTCGACCAGCTTTGGAAGATCTAGGCTGCGACATCTATATCAACAAACTCACACAGGAAGAAGTACAAGAACTAACCACCGCAAATACAAGATCGTCATCAACTACACCACCTCCATCGCCAAGCATTAAAAGCAACGAGTCTCATCACAACAAATCACCCTCTCCCTCTCTACAAGGAGAAAGTTTGGCGATTGCAACAGAAGCATTACGACTAGGGGCCATGACCACGCTCACATCTCATGTTCAAACTCAGGCTGCTTCGGGAAGTCTACCTGTTCAACCAGTTTATTCTCTCACTAACTCACCAGTGGCACCAACCATCACTGCCTTTCGAGCACTCGTGGACCCTCCACAACAACAAGGACCACCAAACCCTCCGGGAGGAAATGGTGGAGGAGGAAACGGTGGAGGAGGAAACGGTGGAGGAGGAAACGATGGCGGAGGAGCGGGGCCACCGGGCGGAAACCCACCAGGACCGATACAAGCAGCTCAAGCACCCATACCGATGCCACACGATAAATTTTGCGGCAACCACCTGCGGTATTTGCAGGAGATCGTGAAAAGGCCGAAGAATTCCTAATGCAATGGAGTTTATACGAAGGAATCAATTCCACCCATTCTATTATGCGCAACCCATACCAGAAAGCTATGTTGTTTCTCACCTATATTCAGGGAACTGCGGTAACCGAATGGGTAGGATCAATGGTAGCCTGGTTACGAGTACAAGTGGACGTCAACGGACGCGACCCTTCGACAATTGGTTGTGGTACAATACTCACACATCGTTATGAGGCAATACGCAGACACCTTGAAGGAAGAAAAAGCGCAAACCGAGTTGTGTAGGGGCATCAAAATGGAAAAAGGAGATATCGATGCGTACGTGGCCAAATTTGAACAATTGGTCAGATACGCTGGCTATAACATAGATCAACCAATGGTCTTGGACTTATTTGCAAATGGGTACCGGGAAAACTACACGAAACTATCTATCTCCACAATGGTCCTACCGACTACGAAGACTGGAAAAGGGCAGCCATCAGACGGCAAGGCCAGTACCTCCATATGAAAAACAAAATCGATCAATACAAGATACAACCTCGACCCTCACCACCAGCACAAACGAACTGGAGACAGTTCAGACGTCACCCAGATGCGATGGATACAACGGCGGATCGAACCAGGATTAGGGGACGATTGGCACACACCGAGGAAGTCTTGGCCCAACCAAGGCCTTACCTCAACAACCCTAGGCCCCCATTTAAACCCCGTGAAGGGTTCTTGCAAAGGAGGCAACCCCCAGACCTAAGGGAAGTAACATGTTATAATTGTCAAAAGAAAGGACACCTCAGTCGCAATTGTTCCCAGCCGCGTCAACCGCGCCAACCGCCAAGGCCATATAGCAACTCAAGAGGCCTAGAAGTAGTGGATGATCGCACTGGAAGTCGGTGAAGATCTCCACATCGCTCAAATGGTAGCGGACAGCCGCACTACCGAAGAAAGGAAAAATGATTGGCTACGCGTGGCGGCTGGTGAAACCGAAGAATTCAAAGCCATGGCCCTACAGGAGTTGATGGGGAATAAGGATTTTGGGGACGCCTAAACCCGACGGCCTGGGTGAGGGCACTACGTTGCAATGCTGTATACATAACTCGCTTCCGTTCTATGCGAATTCCAGTATCAATTCGAACCAGCAGCAACAAGGCCAATATAAAACGCTAGTAGATTCAGGAGCTACGGACAACTTTATCAATCATCGATTCGTAAAGCGAATGGGGCTAGGAATAACCCCCTTGTCACAACCAAAACAACTGTTCAATATAGATGACACCCATAACAAAAAGGGATCAGTCACTCATTTCGTCGATTTACAAATATTGACAAAAGGAATTGTCAGAAAAATGCGATTTCTGATCGCGGATATTGGAAAGGAGGATCTTCTTCTAGGATATCCATGGCTCAGCACTTTCGAACCAAAGTTCAGTTGGAAGCATGGCACTATTGATGAAAATGTATTACCAATCGTGATCAAATCATGCCATCCCCAGGTCAACGTCAATGTAGTAGCTCGCCTACTTTCGGATGTTACAAAAAACAATATTGTCACAAATTAGGGGAGCATAGCTCTATCAAAGGTGCTGCCACTGATCTCGCCATAGCCGCAGGACCCAAGGAAGAGATCCAAATACCAAAAGAGTATGACGATTTCAAAAAGGTTTTTAGCGAAGAAGAATCCCACCGATTTCCCCCTTCACAGGAATGGGATCATGCTATCGAACTCAAAACCAACACTCCAGACCATATCAATTGTTCTATATACGAACTTTCACAATCGGAGGACAAACCATTACGTGATTTTATCACGGAGCAACTCAACAAAGGGTACATCAGACCCTCTAAATCGCAGTACGCCTCTCCATTCTTTTTGTCAAAAAGAAGGACGGAAAACTATGCCCAGTACAGGATTATAGGCAGATCAACGAATTCACAATCCGCAACAATTACCCGCTGCCATTGATTCAAACCCTCATCAAAGACCTTAGCGGTGCACACATATACACTAAACTCGACGTACGGTGGGGATACAACAATATCCGCATCAAGGCGGCGATGAACATAAAGCGGCGTTTAAAACGCCATATGGACTCTTCGAACCTACCGTGATGTTCTTCGGATTAACAAATTCACCCGCCACATTCCAAACCATGATGAATCACATCTATCGGGACACGATTGCGAAACACGACGTCAAAGGGACCACCATTCGGGTTTATATGGACGACATCGGTATCGCTACTCGAACAAATATTACTGATCATATCAATGCAGTTCGGGATGTACTACGGTGGCTGCGAAGTACGACCTATTTTTCAAACCGGAGAAGTGCACCTTTCACTCGACATCTCTCGATTACCTGGGGGTAATCCTTGAAAAAGGGGTAACACGTATGGACCCTGTAAAAATCGCGGGCATTAAAAATTGGCCAACGCCAACTAAAGTTAAGGACGTACGATCTTTTTTGGGTTTTTGCAATTTTTACCGTCTATTCATCAAAGGATTTGCGTCAATTGCCAAACCACTGAACAATCTCACGAAGAAAACAACGGAATGGCAATGGGGCTCAACGGAACAACAGCATTCGAAGTATTGAAGAGACGGGTTACAAGTGAACCTGTATTGGCACACCCGGTACTGAAGGATCAATTCGAGTTGGAAGTAGATGCATCAGGTTTCGCGGTGGGAGCGGTGTTACTCCAAAAGAAAACTGATGGCAAAAGACATCCTATAGGCTATTACTCCGCAACCCTCAACACAGCGGAACGAAATTATGACATCTACGACCTTGAACTATTGGCAATAGTCAAGGCTCTACGCACTGGAGGCCTTTACTAGCGGGATCACCCCATAAAATCAAAGTATTCTCGGATCACATGAACTTGCGGTATTGGAGAGAACCACAGAAGATTAGTCGACGAGTCGCAAGGGAAGTACTGGAATTGTCGGAATACGATCTCGAAATTCACCATATAAAGGGGACTGCGAACGGACGAGCAGATGCATTGTCAAGACGACCCGACTACGATCACGGGGAACAAGACAATGAAAATGTCACGGTGTTACCAGATAAAATATTCATACGAACCAACAACACACACCGTACAGGATGCCCGTCCATTCGTTCGCAACAATCGCAGTAGAGAAATGGGGTCAACCACCAAAGACGAACAAGACGAAGATGTTATCAAACCTTGGGTAGATCCACACAAACTGAAAAGGATCAACGGGTATGGTACAAGGAAGGAAGGAGAGTAATCACCAAGGGAAGTGAGACGGAAATCAATAATCGCCGCTCATCACGATACCCCAGTACACGGCCACCCAGGAATTAAAAACGGGCAAAATAGTAGAACGATACTATTGGTGGCCGACGATACGACCAGACGTATTGGCTTACGTACGAGGTTGCGCAGAATGCCAAAGGCATAAAGTCAACAATCGCCCTATTCGGGCCGCATTACAACCTATATTTCCCAAACCGGAAGCTATGCCATTCGAAACTATCGCTCTCGACTTCATCACTAAATTGCCAATCGCACAGGGCTACGATTCAATTCTTACAGTCACAGATCACGACTGTACCAAGGCATCGGTGTTCATTCCTTGTAATGAGGAAATCGATGCGGAAGAAACAGCAGCTTTATACATCAAACACGTGTTCATGCGATACGGCCTACCAAACAAAATTATCAGCGATAGAGATCCTAGGTTTGCGTCCAAATTCACAAGGGAACTATGCAAACAACTGGGGATTAGTCAAAATATCTCCACTGCATATCACCCTCGTACAGATGGACAATCAGAGCGGACAAATCAATGGCTCGAACAATATCTCCGCTTTTGGGTAAATGAACGACAAGACAATTGGAATCTTTATCTTCCAATAGCAGAATTCACGCATAACAATTGGCCCAATGAGGCCACAGGGCAGTCTCCATTCTTCTTATTGATGGGGCATAATCCTCGTGCTGATTGGAATTCCACGCCCAGTCCCTTGCCGCAAGTGGCGTTGCGCCTCGATCAATTCAAACAAGCACGGGAACACGCTCAGAAACAGATTATCAAGGCCCAGAAGTCATGGGTATCACATAAAGATACGCCCAAATTCCAGATAGGGGACCGCGTATGGTTAGAAGGGCGTCACCTGAGGACTCACCAGCCGAGCGCCAAGCTTGCGCCCAAGAGACATGGACCCTTCCAGATCATCCAGGTGATGTCCCCAGTCAATTATCGATTGGAATTGCCTACCAAATGGAGCATCCATGACGTCTTTCACATCGATCTTCTCACCCCCTATCGCGAGACTTCCTTTCACGGACCAAATTTCCCAAGACCTCCCCCTGAATTAATCGATGGGGAAGAAGAATACGAAATTGAGAAGATTCTAGACCAACGGCAATTCGGCAGGACAAGGCGCAAACAATTCCTTATCAAATGGAAGGGGTACCCAGACTCGGAGTCGCAGTGGGTCAACGCCACTGACGTACATGCCCCTGACGCCTTAGCTGAGTTCAAACGGTCTTTGAATTCATCTCCCTCACGCATAAAAGCAGGCTCTTCCTTGGATGAAGCGCATCAGTTCTTCCTTCGACGAACAATGACCACTTCCCCTTCTTCTTCTACAAACACATCTTCTTACCATGCTCCCGCCATCTCTACCGAAACCCACCTATGCTGAAGTCGCCGCAGCCTTTCGATGCATTGAACCGGGAGACGTCATCCCCGAAACCCCTGATGTATGCGGATACGACGCTGGAGGACTGGAGGAAGACCAATCGAGCGTGGAGGAGGGAGCTCCTACTCGCGTCGAGAGTATCCTTGTTCCACAAACGCTTATCAAGGTTCCAAGCGTCTCCGACCTCAGTGACGTGGTCCGAGTTTGTGGCCACTGTAAGCAAACCGCCCTGTCATGTCCAGGCCATCCTGACATCGCCGACTCCCACATCCACTACGACTGTGGACAACTCATACAACTGCACATGTAATCACGACCCCGTCCGCGTCCCTCCGCCGCCAACGCCTCGATATATCAATGTCGACCCCCCTACCAACGTCATCATGGACCCCGCAACGTCCTGGGGTATTCACATCCGTGCCACCCTCCGAGCTCGGGAAGACGACTCGGACAAAGAAAATCAAGATCCCCGCCAAGTATCGGGATCCCAAGATGAAGGGGTACCACTTGTGCCGCGGAGGGTACGCGAGGAAGAAGAGCTGGTGTGGCAGCACCAAAGGAAGCCCTTGCTTCCCTGACTACCGCGGAGGAGGAGCTCCGGCCGAGCGACAACGCGCTCAGGACAAGGCTGACGCCCCCGACGGTTTGAACTAAATTCCCCCCAGATACATCGCTTTCAGAATGACCATCAACGGTCATGTTACGTTGCCAAGTACATCCACGTGATGCCTGGCAACAACCCCATCGTGTACGGATGTATGGAGAAGGGGAGAGATTCAACAAGGTGAAGTCCATGCCGCCTGATTTCGATGCCGTGGATAACGACCGCCATTACGAGCACGACCAGTTGCGCTATTTGCGCCAAGATTATGGTGATCGCCACGGGGTCGACTTGGCCATGGCGCAGATCCCAGATCGGTCGTTGTGGGCGGAGGTCCTCCGATACCGTGCTGTCACAAGCCGGTACTCCGAACTCGGTGAGCGGATTACCGCTTAGAAAATGAACATACGTCGTCGGCAATGAGGTTAGGAAGTGTACCGTCGTCTGGAAGAGGCGAATGGGTTCAAGGATCATGGATCAGGAGGTTAGCATTAGCCGAGGTGCGACTATTATCCCTTGGGTTTTCGAACGTGGCGTTCTGCCTGAAAAAGGGGTAATGTCACGGTTTGACATCGTTCGGACTACTTATCATCACTTTACGAGGTCTCGGAGTTCGGGACGCTTACTATATGGTTATGACTACGATAGTAAGCCTCAATTAGTCATGGACACTGACGCGTCGCCGGTACTTGGGTTTACCGGTGTTTCAGGTATTATTAGAACGGACAATGACTCATTACTAGTATAGTTGTACTAGGGTTTGGATTCGAAGCTGCGCTTTAAAGCCAGCGAGTAACTGTATATAAACTGTAGTGTCAAGACCAAGGCTCTTCAGCTTGGTCTTCTTGAATCATCACCATTCTCGTCTTCTTCCAATCTTTCGATTGAAGCTTGCCCTTTGGGTACCCTAGTGTCTATGACAACATTGA
>WITN01000579.1:0-56144 GCA_015025155.1 Lactarius quietus
TGGTTCGGCTTATCCCTGGATTGACCGTGAACGGGGGATCGTGATGTGCGCTGAAATTACTTCTCTGATTTCCTCCATTGTTCCCGTTAACGAGCCTTTGTCCTTGTACCACCAAAGCCCTTCTGCTTTCGTTAGTTTGTGGGGATCGACCCACTTGCGTATTCTTTGTTCATCTTGCGTGTGCTTGTGGTTCGTATGAATACTTTGTTTGGTAGTACGACGACGTTTTCGTTATCTTTTCTCCTTGATCGTAGTCAGGCCTCCGAGATAAAGCGTCGGCCCTTCCATTGGCTGTCCCCTTGACGTGGTGTATCTCGAAGTTGTATTCCGCTAGTTCTAGTACTTCTCTGGCGATTCGGCGACTGATCTTCTGGGATCTCGCCAGTATCGGAGGTTGAGATGATCTGAGAATATGCGTACTTTGTGTGGTGATCCCGCCAACAGATGTCTCCAATTCCTTAACGCTTTTACGATGGCCAATAGTTCAAGGTTGTAGATGTCGTAGTTCCGTTCTGCTGCGTTGAGCGTAGCCGAATAGTATCCTACAGGATGTCGTTTTCCGTCTGTCTTCTTTTGGAGAAGGACCGCTCCGACTGCGAATCCTGAGGCATCTACTTCCACATCAAATTGTTGTGTCTGGTCAGCGTGTGCGAGGATGGGTTCTGTTGTTACTCGTTGTTTGAGCGTTTCGAATGCTTCCTGATGTTTTGTGTTCCATTGCCATGGTTCATCTTGCGTGTTAGTTCGTTTAGTGGTTTGGCAATGGTGGCGAAGCCTCTGATGAACTGCCGGTAAAAGTTACAAAAACCGAGAAATGATCGTACGTCTTTTACGGATGTTGGTGACTGCCAGTCGCGAACACCCGAAATTTTGACAGGGTCCATACGTGTTACCCCCTCTTCAAGGATTACCCCCAGGTAATCGATACTGGAAGCGTTAAAGACGCATTTCTCGGGTTTGAAGAAAAGGTCATGTTTGTTGTGCGACTGCGAGTACGTCGCAGACTGCTTCCTGGTGTCTTGGTTGCTAATGGTTGTCGTTTGGTTGCAATGGCGATGTCGTCCATATAAACCCTGATTTTCGTTCCGAGTGCGTCGTTTTCGCTATCGTAGGTTGGTAGATGGTATTCATGAAACTTTGGAATGTAGCCGGCGAGTTGCACAGGCCAAAGTACATGACTGTTGGTTCGAAGAGTCCACGGCGCATTTTGAACGCGGCTTTGTGTTCATCCCCTTCCTTGATACGAATGTTGTTATATCCTTGTCGGACATCTAGTTTGCTAAATATCTGTGCTCCTCCAAGATCCCTGATTAGGTCGTCAATGAGGGGGAGCGGATATTGGTTTCGTATTGTCCATTCGTTGATCTTTCGATAGTCCTGGACGGGTCGCAGTTTTCCGTCCTTCTTTTTAATGAAAAAGAATGATGATGCGTACGGGGATTTTGAGGGACGAATGTATCCCTTTTCTACTTGTTCGTCAATAAACTCGTCCAATGCCGCGTCTTCTACCCTTGTCATCGGGTATACTTTGCAGTCGATTACATCGGGTACCCCTTTTTTGAACTCAATTGCGTGGTCGCAACTTCGTCTTGGTGGGAACCTTTTTGCTTCTTCTTCACTGAATACCTTCGTAAATTTTTGGTATTCCTTTGGTATTTGGACCTCTTTGGTGTATTGTTTGGCTTCGATTGCCAGTTCGACCGCAGATCGTCTTCCATATACTTGTTCTTCTATCTTTGTCACGATTTGTTCTTTTGTGTCTGTTGTGAACATTCGCGACACTTTTTCGTCATTTTTCTCCTCGTGAAGCAACCTTGCGAGTACTGCTTTTCTATCGTTTGGGTTGATTGATCGTAGTACTATAGGGAGCTGTTTTTCGTCAATGGTGGCATGTCGCCAGCTGAACCTTGGTTCGTAAGTCGCGAACCAAGGATATCCCAACAGGATGTCTTCTCTTCCTATGTCGGTGATGAGGAAGCGCATTTCTCGCTTAGTTCCTCCTGTTTCCACGTTAAGCGTGAGATAGTGTGTGATCTGTCCCGCTTTATTAGTGGTATCGTCGATGTTGTAAATGTTTTTGGGCTTATCTAATGCCCGTTGTCCTAGCCCCATTCGTTTTACAAACTGTGGGTGGATGAAGTTGTCAGTGGCTCCAGAGTCCACTAATGCTTTGATGTCGGCCATGTTATAACTTGCGCGAATAGACACTGGTACTCTCATAGATCGGTAGCGCATAATGTACACAGAGTTACAACGTACTGCCCTTACCCAGGCCGCCGGGTTCAGGCATTTCCAAAATCCTGTCCTATCAGTTGTCGAAGGACCAGGTCTTTCACTTCTTCGTCATCTCCGGCTACTCCTCGGAGCCATTCCGCTGCCTTTTCTTCTTTAGTTGGCGCGGTCTCGGCTGTTCGTGTTTGTATGTTTCGGTTCTTTCGTGGCTGTCGACAGTCACGACTGATGTGTCCCATCTTCTGGCAGTTGTAACACTGCGTTTGACTGTGGTCGCATTTAAATTGTCTCTGTATGAATCCTCCACATGGTGGGAATGGTGGACGTGGTGGATTATCATTGCGCCTGTAGTTTTGGAGTACATCTTCTGCTCCTGCCAACCGTCCTCGTACTCGATCTGCAGATGTGTCCATTCGGTCATCGTTGTGGAGGGGTGCTAACAACTTAGCTAGTGCTCCCCCTGGAGCTCGTCCTGGTTTGAAGGCGTCAAGATTTCCCCTGACGGTTTGCATGTGAATCCATTTTTGCTGCCTTTTTAGGGCGGATTCCCTCCATTCTTCGTAGTTTCGGGGGTCGTCGTGTTGATACATTGTTTCGTATAACCCTTGTGGTAGTCCTCTGGTGAAGTACTTGAGCGTCTGCTCAGCGTTGATATTGTACCCTGCGTGTCGAACGAGTTGTTCGAATAGGGCGATGTAATCGTCGATCTTCTGTTCCTTCATGTGTATTCCGGCATCTAGTTGTGCCTGCGCTCGTTCCTTGCTAAGAACGTCGCCGAATTGTCGTTGGAAAGGCGTTGAGCAAGTTTCCCATAGCCTATTGTCGAATTGATTGGTCCCCGTGGCTACCTCGTTTACAAGCCATCGACTTGCGGACATGACCCATTGGTTAACCGTGTTCCCCTGAATGTAGGTGAGGAACAACATAGCTTTCTGATACTTATTCAGCATGGCTGAATGGTTTGCGTTGACCCCTGCATAAACCTCCCATTGGAGGATGAAGGACTCGGCTTGTGACCTTTGTCCTGTGAATGTTGGTGGTGGGTTACCGATAAATTTATCGTTTCCCCCTTGATGTACGTTGTGGGCTACTGCAGGCCCTGCTAGAGGCGGTCCCCCTCCTGGTTGTCCTCCTCCTGGCGGTCCTCCTCCTGGTGGTCCTCCTCCTGCTTGAGTGGTCCCCCCGCCTGGCGGTCCTCCTCCTGGTTGTCGTAACGGTGGGAACGGCCTATTGTCAGGTGATGGTACCCTGTTGCGATTGAGTCTGAATTCGTAAAACATGTTGGTCTCTTCAGGAATGCTTGGTGCATCAGGGACATCCGGTCCCATGGCTCGGTTCACGGCTTCCATGTCTTCTTGTTGTATTTGTTGGATATGACCCGTCTGTTCGTTAATGACAAGTCTGGGTGGCGATACTTCTGTCTGGGTAGTCATGTAGCTGTATGGTATTCCTCTGATTGGTTCGGGAATATGTAACTCAGCTGTTCGTGCGGCTAGTGCATCTACCTCTGGTGATTGCACTGCAATGTTTTCGGGCTCTGGTACTTCACTTCGTGGGGTTGGTGATCGTTCGCTGGTATGGCTTGTTGCTGCCGGTGTGTCTGTTCGTAGTTGGAATTCGGTCCTTGGTGGTTCCGAATCGAGGTGGTCTTCTGTTTGTCCGTCGATAGATCCTTGTCGATCAATTGGTCGTGCGTCAACCAATGGTATGTTTATGTGTAAGTCGTCTGCTGCTGGTCGTGTCGCTTCGAAGTAGTTGTTGGTGTTGCTCCACCTGAGTTCGACCCAGCAACAACGTTCTCTGTGGAATACTACGGGATGATATCTTTGTGCGGTAGCTGCTTCCGCGTAATAGCCTGTGTTGTTTTCGTCGCTTCTTCTGGTGTCCGGTACGTGTCGCCACCTCACTCGTCCTACAAGGTATCGAGTAGGTGCGTCCCGTTCTCTTGCGTTGATACGATAGGGTACGAAGTCCCAACCGTCTTTGGTATTGAGAGTCGCCACGGCGTTCGGTTTATGGAGAGCTTGGATTTAATGTTACGTGCGAGCTGCACGTGAGCCTGACTTAGGCAACGTAAGGTGAACGCGGTGACTTAGCAACTAGTCGACTCTTGCACGAAGGCAGAGTATCTTCTCAACGCACGAAGGCGGAGTAACGCTCAACGCACGAAGGCGGAGTCTTGCTTGTAGATAACGACGCGGCCTGAAAAGGCGAAGGAAGAGAGAGAGAGAGAGAGCTTCCTAGATTCGATATGAGAAGTGTACAAGAAATCCAAGCTATCGACCACAACAGTTGATAGCTTCCTTATATAGTACTACACTGCAGTCCGCCTTCGTCAGCGAGACCGCCACTACTACTAAGACCACTCTTCGGCTGGGTAATCGTCCACGTATGATCAGTAAGCGTATCACAAATCCATCAGTCATCAGTAAGCGTATCACAAATCCATCAGTCATCAGTAAGCGTATCACAAACCCATCAGTCATCGTATAGTACATCAGTCATCGTCCCGCCACATCATCAGTCACGTACAGTGCATCACCAATCGTCGTACCGTAATCGTCCACTACGCCATGTCCCCTGGGTTATTGGCTTAGGTCAGATACTTACTATGACCTGGGACGTTACAGGTGATCTGCAAAGGCAAGGACACTGTGAGCAAGAATTAAGTGGAATTGGGAATGAAACAAACAAGGTGAACATCACCCATTAATGCAAAATCTTGTATAGGATGCCCTGGGCTTTGCAGGTGGACACTGGGCGAAAACATTGAAACCTGCGACGCCATCAGACACAAATGGAAGGATGTATAACGTCAAACGTACCATTGCGGAGATGTCATAAGCGTGCCCATGGACGACATTGCCAGTACGGGGGATGCCACAATGCATACTGCACATGATTGTGGGCGAGAAAACCCCTATGGGAGCGCAAGGGACGATGCAGTTGAACACGAAACTGTTAACCGTCGTGGGGTCAGGGCGAGGGTTCTCAAGTAAGACGGTGCCAGTGAGGATGGAAGAGCCTCTGTTTTCGTTAGCCATAACAATAGAGAACGTGAAGGAGTATGAGTAGAACAAAAGGAGAAAGAGGGCATTACGGAGGACAGGAGTGTCCGCTATTTACCCGTGTTGTGCAGAAAGGAGTCAGGGCGCCGGCATGTCGAAGAAAGAGGGGTGGAAGCATGGTTAGGAAGCAAACAAACAAATTCAATTGGAAAAGCAAGCATCGTACGCAGGAAGGACGGGTTACATGTTTCATTTAAGTTACATCGTTTTCAGTGCTGGACGACAGTTTCAATCAACTTTGTCAAAACCGAAGTTTTCCTGCACAAGGGGAGGGTCACCACCCGCAATGATTGGAGGCGAGCAAGCAGGGGACGATCCGCCCCATGCGATGTCAAGTGGGACGACATGACGGTCCACGCGAAAGGCTACACCGCTGTCCAGTTGCGCGCAAGACACCTGAGGCTCCTTGTAAGCAAAGCAACAAGCAGAGAAAATAGTACAACAAACAATGAGCGAACGCATGTTGAAGCTGTGGAAGTCGCCACAAGACAAAATGTTTCTTTCAAAAAAAGAATAAGGTTGGGTCTGAAGGGGGTGTGAATGTTAAGGAACAGCTGTTTAACAGAAAAAGGAGATGAACGAGGCGACGATCACGGACAAAGACCAAGCAACAATTTCCATCGCTGCTCCTGACCACGACGACAACGAAACCACGTGAGGCGAAGTTTGTCGAAATGCTGCGGAGAGCACCAATACAAACGGCAGCGAGGTTGCTACAAACGACACAAACAGAAGGTGAATGGGAGTCAGCCATGAGCAAGATGATGTAAGATTGCAGAGAAAGGAGAAAAGCGGCGACGGAAACTTAATAAGACACAGTTAGGGGACACGCCCATCAGGGGACACTCCTGACGGAGGACGAAAGAAAACGGAAGAAGCAAAGGGAAAAAAGCAGGGAAGAAACTGTGTGTGCTCAACGAAGTGTGCGTTTTTTGAGAAAAGGTTTGAGGAATGGTACAGTTTGACATTGCACAGGGCATGACTGCTTCCATGAAGAGGGGTATCTTGCCCTGGGACACTTCTGCTGGTGGGCGACTTAGTTGGGGCAAGGCGGCGAAAAAGACCAGTTTGCGCTTAATATGGCTTGTTTGGTCGTGCAAGGTTTTGGCAGAAGTTTTGACTTGCCAATGACCTTGCCAAGCAAGGTGAAGTGCACCGTCCGATGTATTACTTACTGTAGTATGCCGCTGTGGCTTTCCGTGGTCTGTTATTTACACAAAAACCAAATGCGTAAAGTACTTGTATCAGTAGTTAAAAGGAGCTCGAATGCGAGCCCCTAAAAATGTAACTGGTTTCCATGTTTCCCCTCGTACGCTGCTTGCCGAGGTGTGAACTCGTAAACCACTCATTTAACTCTCATTTAAATCTCTTCGAGGGCCTAAACCTTACCATCTCCCGATACCACATTTCCCTCGAAGATGCCAATACGCTGATTGCTCGAGCTTGTCTCGGTGTCCTTCTGCGGGATCTGTTGAAGTATCTCAGTTCTGTTTTAATTATCATTTGTCTCTGATGTGGTGTTTTGCAAACCTGCGCGAATCATGATATATTTACTTTGGATCCCGTTTGTTTTGCATCAGCAAAACTGCACTTGCTTAATGCATCTTATTTCACTTATTTTGACATTTGGGAGCGATCAAGCGATCGCTTAACTGATAATTCAGGCACAGTTACCATATTAGGCGAAATCAAGCAAAATAAGACAACTTTAAGCAGGTGCAGTTTTGCTGATGCTGATGCCCGTGCTAGTATGATGCCACCTCCCTGCACTTTACCCATATGTGTATTGTCCCTGTGCGGAGGCGGAATACTTCGGTACTATACAGTTCTTACTTTCTGTCTACTTGAACACCTTCGATAGCATGTAGCACCTCAGTTCTGCTTTCTGCGCGCAGTAACTGAGGTGAGCTTTTGTTTACTTTACTTATAGTTTCCCTGTACTCACCCACCCTAGTTGGAATTGTCTACCATACAGGTGAGTATACATACAAGTTCTGCTTTCCGTGCGCAGTAACTGAGTTGGCATTGTCCACCGTACAGACTTCGCCCATGCACATCTGATCTTATCAGCACTTAACTCACTCCTTATCCCATCTGTATCGCGTCCATACCTTTAATAGGATCCTGTGAATGACAACGACTCGGCAACTGCTCCTCTAACCTTATATGCCACTGAACATTGGGTGGTTCATGCCTAGGTCGAAAATGTGGCCTCACACATTCGCAGCAGGATGGAATCACTCTTTGATCCAGACAGGTCATACTTTTCAGCGTGGGTCAAATTATACAATGTTAATAAGCGCTACTGGTCTGGTGCTTGGAAAGCAAAATACAAGCAGGAGCAGCACCATTGTACTATGCTGCATTCATTGGATTTGACAAGATAGTTAAACACATTATTCTCAAGCACCCCCAGTATACAAATCCCATATGTGGCAAAGGAGGGACTGCATTACACTCCACATCAAACGCAGGTCACATCGAGGTTGTACGTTCACTGCTCAAGTATGGTGCACATGTAGATGTTCGTGGCCCCTTAAATATGTCGCCTCTGCAACTTGCATCATTCAAAGGACATCTTGATGTTGTACATTACTTACTGGACCATGGAGCGTAGGCAAATTTTCAAGACGACGTTCACATGACGCTACTAAGTCTCGCAGCAACACCAAGCCATGTCGACACTGTTTGAGTACTGCTTGAGCACAATGCAGATCCTAATTCTCAGGACAAGGTCGGCAAGACCTCAATGCACAGCGTATTTTGGTACGGTGATCCCAAAGGTGATTATCCTCAGATTGTACAACTATTACTGGAGCACAGCGCGAATCAGAACGCTCGGGATAACAAGCACCAAACCTCATTGCATCTAGCGTCATCAGCGTGGCGTCCAGTATTATCATCGCGGCTCAAGATCGCATGCATCCTGTTAGCACATGGCGCGGACATGGATGTGGAGAACAAGGAGTGAATGACCCCATTGCAAGCCACATTGGTGGTGGAAGAGGTAGGGGAAGAGATAGAGGAGGAGATGGTGTAGTTGTTCGAATATCATTGAAGTGAGCACAAATGTGTTGCCTAACATACAGTATCCTCACCACAACCTCCATGAGGGTACGATACGATGCCCTTTCCATTTTCTGTTTTGTTCTATTCATGAATCATACTCAACAAATAGCCCACATATGGCTAAATATTTTCACGTCGCCACGTCCCGGTCCCTCTGCCGATACATGGACATATATCGAATTGTGATATATAAGAGGCCTGCTCAGTTGCTATATCTATTTCTAAGCCACACCAACCGTCCAAGACCTAACCCAGGCTTTTGCGTTACTGTAACTGAGTGTTTCATCTGACGCACAACCGTCGCATTGGAAAAAAAACCATCCACCTGAGTTTCATTTTATTGAGGCCTCTGCTTGTTCATCTGTTGCCTCCAATGCCGTCTGCAAGACCGAGAATATGATGCACACCTTAGGTTGATGATTCAATATCGATGCGCGAGCGGTAGTGAGATACTATACTTAACAGGACTATACTCTGCCTTTGGGACATCTCTTCTCCGGGATGCCTCCCGTACATGGAGCTCTACAAACCAACAAATTTCTGCCATTTCCAGGTGATTGAGGTCAGGTAGGTTCCATACAGCAAGCGACGTTGTTGGCTCTGAATCGGGATCTCTGCACACGGACATAGTGGCTCCCCTTGGGAGAAGCAATCACCAATGAGGCGTGAGGACGTCCTTCTCTCCTGACATCGGACCCCTCTAGTTTTCTGTGGGAGTCACAACAACCAGGTCGTCCAGCAATCAACTGAGTGACATAAGTAAAAGAAGGGTGCCTCGACCCAAAGTATACACCATTTCTCAAGCGTCAAGGAACGATGCCGTTCATCGTCAATTAGGCAAATAAGTTTTTTTTGGGTTTTACAACCCAGAAAACCGTAAAATACTGTAAAATACCATAAAAACTAGCTATACTCTGATACTGAGAGACCCAAGTCGATTTTTACAGAAACCTACTGTAGCGACAAATTAAAATACCTGAGAAACTTGAAAAAACCGTGATAACCTGAATACTGTAATGTTCTGGTATATGCCCTTGGGTGTGACTATGGAATGAGCTTGGTACGAATTTTACTCGAGATTATGACCCAGGCAAACATCAAAACGACGTGCTCGACTTTGTGGGGCTAGGAGGAAGAAAAAAGTCAGCTCGGAACGCTGATAGCAACGACTCATCGGCACATCTCTCTGCAATATCGTCGCTGCTGCTGAAGTTCAGAGCTTGCTTCCAATGGGATTCACAGGCTCGTTTCATCATGGTGTAGAAGTCTGCCATCGGGCCCCACGTGTTTGAGTAAAATCACCTGGTGCAATGAACACACCCGTGATATGGGCTCTCATTGCACGCTCGACCTGTTAAATTTGTTATACAAAGTAGTATTGAGATGCAGTCCCAACATACTGCAGTCAGAATGATGGCATAAAGGCCCTTTGGCGGGTTCTTCAGTCCCAGGGTGGGATGGTAAACAGACTTTGCCGCAAAGGTTAAATATTGCTTAGCAATTGGGAGTATAAATTGCGAGCGCAAAAATCCATCAGGTTGCTAATGTTACGAATGGTTCTTGTTACCCAGACGAAACCTTCTGCACGTGACCTGTGCAGGAACGACGTTGACGTGCAACGAGAGCCGATGCTGGCGAGGTGACGTCTCAACCAGCCAACAGTGAACAAGGACTGTCCCTAAACAGGGAACAGCCATAGATAGACGAAACAATGCCGCAAAGGGCAAGAGACAATGCAACAGAAAGGAGTGGAATTACTCTAGCTATTAACAGTACAGAGACTGAGAATACTAAAGTGAGGAACTCTACCGTTCCCACTTCTACTTATATACTACTGAACAGCCTAATGCTGTCAGCATGACTACGACACTATGTGTCCGTTTAGTAAGGCATCTGTAAGTAAGTGACAAAGCACTACAGCCTTTACTAAGTCCTGAGTAAGTCCATCAGTCAGCCGTCAGTAATGCTCTCAGTAAGCATACTCCTCGGCGCTAGTACGAGCGCCCTCTGACCGATCAATCCAAGACACCTTCCAAAAGGGAATCTACCCTCGGCCCGCTGGATTCCGTCCCAACATCAAGCCTTCGGGCTTACACCTCGCGATCTTCTGGCATCTTCTGCCGCTTCCGGCCTTCTGCGCGCATCTTGGTTCCGATGCGGCCGAATGTCACATGACCGCCAAAGGCAGCACGTAACAGCTAATGTGTTATGAGCACAAGTTTCTGACTCGAAAGAAAAACTCACTGGGCAGTCTGGGTCACCAAGCCGAAGCCTACAGTCTGCAGGGACAGGAGTATCGTAGTAAGCTGGCCCACCAGCTCCCAAAGCCCAAGGGATGTAGTCCTTGATCTTCTTTGGTCTCGTGTGGAACTCCGGACCTTCAAAAAACCTCTTCACCGAAGCAAGGACATCACCCGCAATCTTTGACCTTCTCATCTTCATTTGGTCATAGGCCTATGAAGAGCAACCACGCATCAACAATCCGAGGGCCGTGGTCGCATGGGTTGGACATACTGCTTTCAGAATGCAGTCCTGTGGGCTGATTGTGTATGAAATGTTTGTGAATGACATATCAAACACCGCTTGCGTCGTCTCAAGAAAGGTGCTAGATTCCCAAGTCCAGTCCGTGAAGGGGTGATCGCTGATGTAGAGGGCATGGGAGAGTGTCGGAAGAAAGGTGTGGGTCCAACGCAGGTTGTCAAGGCACTCCTGGGCAATGTCACGATGCACTGTTGAGGGCTTCACATCGACAGGCACCTCTTCCACACATAATGCTTTTTTTGGCTGTTGTCTTCGCTGCTTTTGGTTTCAGTACCTGATACATGACTTATAAGTAGTAAACGGCCAAGGAATAATGCCCAACTCACCCTGGACTTGGCCAGTGGTCTACCCATGCGGACGTCGGTTTTCTCTCCAATCGTCACCATCTGGTAGCACAAGATTAGAGCTTAGAGTTACAATGTATCCAGGGAAATACCTCATTTCTACGAGAAGTGATATCTCGTGGACTCTGTTCCACCATGGCTGGGCGCGCATCTTCAAGGTCATCGTTGCAGAGGCCTCCTAGCACAAACTGGTCAGTAATTTGTGACAGCGAAACATCGGGTGGGGTAAGAGATTGCTCTCGAAGGCCAGAACTGGCATAGTTCTTGCAATGAAGATCTTGCGTGGTGAACCTGATCATTGTAGTGTAAATCAGTGCAGACCCATAATAATTGTGCATGTGTCTCACCCTTTAACAACATGTTTTGACAGCTGCAGTATTTGACTCTTCACACTGCGCTTGGTGTTATGCAACTCCTCTGTCCTCGTCTTGAGCTCTTGACGAGCAGCACCCTTGATGTGCTTTTTCCAAGACTGCTGCAGCTTAAGTCGTGAATAGCCACCCGATGTAAACATGCCAGTAAACACTGACCTTAGTTTCGGTATCGGCAGCCTGGGTTTCAGTTTTGGCAGCCTTGTGAGATTCAGGTTTGGAGTCCAACTCCGAGCTGTTGCCAGCCTCCCTAAGGTCAAAGCATTCTTCACTATCAGTCTCCATGTCGACGAGGTGCCGCTTTTGAATCATGGCAGACAAGTGGGGGGGTGTTGAAGGAAATCGTCCTCCTTGTCCTCCTCGCATTCTTCCATTACATCCATTTGTGCAAGCTGTTCCTTTGACATACAGATTTCATGGAGCTTCTTGTCAAGAGCCTTCATTTCGGCTTCACGGTCTGCCTTGGTTTGCGCCTTGCTGTGCTGGATCTTTGGCACACCTGCAGGGTGAATATTCCGGCCTGGTCGATCTGGGAGTATACAAGTGGGGGTGGCAGGAATGACAGCCTTGTCTTGTGCCTTCAGCCTTCTCGCTTTCGGGGCTTGTCTATTGTCAGCAGGCCTATCATCGCCACAGAAAAAAAATCATACCCTGTTTAGTTTTGCCCCTGCACACATCAGGCTTTTCGCCCTCTGCCACGGTGCTGGGCCGTTTCTTGATCGCGGTGTCTGAAGAATGGTGAACCGTAAATCAATACTCAACAGTGGTTTGGTTGCGCCTACCTTTCACCTTAGTCGACGAATACTGTTCGGAAGAATGGGCATTGCCATCATTGGGAGTGCGTGTGTCGTCATAAGATGTAGGGACACTATGCGTTGTGTAGGGAGTCTTCCTTGCAGCGCGTCGGGTTGGTCAGGTTGCAGGCATTGTGATGGCACAGACGAGTGATGAAAGAACAAGAAGACAGTAAACACACAGGACGGGTCGAGGGATATAAGAGTCTTACCTTAGCACCCCAAAATCTTGGCTATGGCAAAAACGGAAGGCTCCGCCAATACCAGTGGAGACATTGCGACGTGAGACAATGCCTTCATTTGGTATAGTCTACCAGATGAAACACTGTCCAAAAGCCAGGGCTGCAGTAGCATCATATGTGTGGACAAATCCCACTCTGGCGCTGGACGAGTGAATTGATGTACTAAATTATGGATCATGAGACAGGGAACTTACAGTAATGGGAAACAACTCAAGAGGTGCTTGAGAACGCCATTCTTCCCCTGACTCTCTGCATTAGTACGAAACCTTGAGTGAAACAACGAACTCCGCACGAACTAATGATATGACTGAATGTTGCCACCCCACTAACTGCCCCCTTGTGCCTGTGCTGAACACGAGCGTTGCTGCTGCCTGGGAAGGGGTCTGGGAGACGAGAACCAACAATGATTGCATCACAACAAAACGCGGAAGTGATGCCCGTCTGGTAAGGTGAAATCCCTAACGGTCGCCCATCAGATGATGGTGTGTAGGTTGTGGGGTCGGTGGTAAGCCGTTGGTGGTCATCTTCTTGGTAGAGCGACATCCCTATAAGTAGATACCTGAGCGAAACTATGAGCAATGTGATGCGATCTAAACAGCAGAGACGTACTTGGGATGGTACTCGTCCATGAATTCCCTAGCCTTTTCATCAGGTCCGTCATGTCCAACAGAAGGTTCATTGTCTGTGTCGAATGGCCAATGATTGTGAATCCGCCACGATACCTCTCTGTCAAATGCATCTTGTTCCCTCTCTGGACCGGTGGTCGTGCTGCTTGTCAAACATCGAGGGTATTGGAGTGAGTCATCACAAGGAAGGGACCGCCGAGATGTGTGGCAGTCCACCCGGAGTACGCCTCCATTTACGAGAACGGCGCACCATTCTGCAGATGTTCAATGGATGCAGGAAGCGGCTGGTAATGAAGATGTTGGTGGGGACGACGACCGGGACGGGACAGTTCTGATGGAGGAATCCATTTGAAGTGACGCTGAGCCTTGACGACCGGCTGAGGCTGATAGGCATTCTATGGAAGAGGTGAGTATTTATGCGACATAGAAAGTGGGAGGCACACCTCGATTCCCCCTCCCAATGATGATTATGTTCTTTGATCCCATCCCACGCTTGTGCGAGGATTGTCACAGCACGTTCCTTCATACGTTCCGCAGCATCGTGGTGTGCAGATGGAGAGACAAAGTCACCATCTTTGTCTCAAGACTTGATCCTGAGCCCCACAGTACGCCTGTAGAATTTATTAGCTTGAGCGCTCGCCAACAAGGGCCATGTACATACGTTGGCACTGTCAAGTTCGGCCTCTTGCTTGCTGCCCTGTCTCACGCTTGAGTTGCTCGCGCTTGAGAATGCTTACCACAAACTCAGCGGCAGTCAAGAGCACGTTTTTGACATCAGACTCATCATACTGAATAGGAATGTTTTAGATAAAGAAATGTACAAGGATGCATAAGACTTACGTTAAGGGTGAGGATGATGCGATGGCCACATCAATCCAGCGCTCCCTCTAGTAAGGGTAGATGGCCTTCATATAACGGAGTAACTGTTGTGGCTGCAGGACCCACGGCGGGACGGTGAACATGGCAAACATATCAGGAGCTGGTGCATAACACTTATGGTATATAAAGGTGGGATGATGTGATGGCCACATTGCTCAATCCGGTGCTCCCTCCAGTAAGGGTAGATGGCCTTCGCATAACGGAGTAACTGTTGTGGTTGCAGGACCACAGGCGGGATGGTGAATGTGGCAAACATATCAGGAGCCAGTGCATAACACTTATGGTATGCAAAGTGGGGATGATGCAATGGCTGCAACGCTCAATCCAGTGCTCCCTCCAGTAAGGGTAGATGGCCTTCGCATAACGGAGTAACTGGATGCTCCATAGCTTCAGCCTTCAAGGTGAACTCCAAACAGTGGGAATCTGGGCATAGAGGGGGCAGAGGGAATAATCATGGCAAGGGAAGATGGAGGAAGACAGTGAGGACGGTGAGGACGGTGACTGCAGCACAAAGTGGCGTTGTGATTCCGATTGGAAGCCCGCCACTGGCACGTTGAGTGGCTGAGCAATCTAGCCACCGCACTGAAGCCTGAAGCGGCGATTAGAAAGTCGCCACTTGCTCTCTTGGCAAATTGCGATGGTACTTACTTACAAGACTTGTCATGTCAACAAGCAAGGTAATATTTCATGTGTTTTTTCAGGGGGTTTTTCTCCCTTTTTTTTCCCTTCAGCTGTCTTCAACCTTAACCTCCATCATCGCTATACCATGTCTTTCCCTTGCTCTATCTGTCACAAGGCTATGCGTTCACCAGGAGGCTTGAAAAAGCACGTACACTTGACACACCTTAAAAGTAGTACACTCACAGGGATGGCTGAAGCAGCGAAGGAACACACTTTCGTCCGCCATCCCCACCTCTCTGGTACGTCTGATCAGTTTCATTATTCATACAACGTACTGAATACCTATAAGCCTGTCCATGCTCATCTGATGGCACGTTCCTCCCTGATCCTGTCCCACAACCACCAGCATCAGACTTGTTTGAATACCCTGACCGCCCTTGGTTTCCCTTTGGTAACAGGCTGGAGTATGAGTGGGCGTACTACCACTATGTACGGCTTCA
The DNA here is from genome assembly GCA_015025155.1 of Lactarius quietus. Lineage (NCBI taxonomy): Eukaryota > Fungi > Basidiomycota > Agaricomycetes > Russulales > Russulaceae > Lactarius > Lactarius quietus. The sequence goes on from WITN01000579.1 coordinate 15,288, forward strand.
GTCCTCTGTGGAAGACATTCAGCAAGGCCTCGACCTCTGGAGGGCAACTGTGTCGAGATATCGCGCTGATCCAGACGATGTCCCATGGCGGAATGCTAAGGACATGTATGAGACAATCAACTCAATTAAGGTCAGTGGAGTGGATTGGATGACTCATCGATTGACATATAGTGGGCCACGGCCATCTGGGACGGTTCCCCGCTGGATGCGGGAATCCTATGAGCTCAATCTCAGGAACCTCTTCTCGGTTTTCGAGGGGCAACTAGCCTCAAAAGAATTTGATGGCCAGTTCAAATACACACCCTATGAAGAGTATGACAAGGACGGCTCTTGTGTTTACTCTAATCTTATGTCGGGGAACTGGGCATTTCGTGAAGCGGTCTGTATCTCTCCTTTTACAGTTCTTTCGCTGATAGATTGCTCTAGGACATGATTTCGCAAGACAAGAAGACGCACGGAGCGGTTTTCATTCCAATCGTCGCTGGCAGTGACAAGACGACGGTATCAATTGCGACCAGAAGCCAAGAATATCATCCTGTATATGCATCACTCGGCAACATCACTAATACTGCCCGGCGTGGACATGGGAATGACATGGTTCCCATTGCCTTCCTTCCCATCCTGAAGAGTGGGTTATTTTTTTTTTCTCTTGTCCTTAATTGACGAGGGTTCGATTGTTTTCAAGCAAGTAAATGCCAGCAAAAATGGCCCAAGTATCAAATTTTCGTCCGTCAACTTTTTCACATGTGCCCTGGATTAATCTTCGCGCCACTCAAGCCCTACATGACAATGCCAAGAGTCATGAAATGCCCAGATGGGCACTTTCATTGTATAATCTTTGGTGTTGGACCGTACATCACGGACTATCCCGAACAGGTCTGGCTTGGTGCGATTGTTTTGAATTGGTGTCCCAAGTAAGTCGTTCATACTGTCTGCGGCGCTCAGTGTTTATGTAGTGTTTAACTCTATTCTATGTAAGGTGTGATGCGCTACCAGGTGCCCTTGATGGGCCAGGAAGTCATCGATGCTCACATGAGAAAACAGATCTCCTCATCAAGACATACGATTCACGTGTTCTCTGGGATGACTTTGGTGTTCAGCATAACATTGTTGTACGTATCGCACCTTTGTTTACTCTCTGCTGTCTGATACAACCTGGACAGCCTTTCACATGTTTTTTTCCACGCGCAGATATCCACAAGCTGCTTGTGCCTGATCTCCTGCATCAGATAATCAAAGGGGTATTCAAGGACCACCTCGTTGAATGGGTCCTGGTGTATCTCAAACTCGTGCATGGAGCCAAACATTCATTGGAGATGATCGAAGATATCGATCACCAGTATTTTATTTCTCCATCATTCACTTCGTGGCTCATTAATTGGGCGATTCTAGGGTCGCGGCTGTGCCTCCATTCCCTGGTCTTCGCCGTTTTGGAGACGGACGCGATTTCAAGCAATGGGCGGGCGACGACTCGAAGGCCTTGATGAAAGTGTGTGCACAGTGAATTATCGTATTGGATCCAGTGTACTAATCACCTCATTGAGGTCTTTCTCACTGCTGTCACTGGCTATATCCCATCGGCAATGGTCCATTGCATTGCATCATTCATGGATGCCTGTTATATTGCCCGCCGGAATGCCATTGATTCGCCATCTCTCGAATGCTTTCGGGACCACGTCCAGACTTTTCATGAACTACGTGATGTCTTTATTGAGGCCGGGGTTCGTGTGGAAATATCTTTTCCACACCAACATGCCTTGTCCCACTTTTATCACGCCATTCACCAATTTGGCTCCCCTAATGGCCTCTGTTCGTCAATCACAGAGTCAAAGCACATTCCCACCACCAAAGACACTTGGCGAAGATCCAGCAAAAACAACCCAATGGGTCAGATGGTCAGGACAATACAACAGATGGACAAGATGTCGGTGCTTTGACGGTGCTTTGAGGAGGGCGGGATGTGGACGGTTTCGCTTTTTCACCAAAGTTTGGCAATACTACAAACGACATGTCGCATATGCTGATGGACAACTCAGAGGAACATGAAAATGAAGATGAGGCAATCATTTATGGTGGAGCTGAAGATGTGAGTGAGTTTGATGTTAAACTTGCGACCAAAACTTGTGCGTGTATACACACACATCTAGTACACTAGTACTATATATTAACTTCTCAAACTCTCAGAATGCGGTTACCCATCGTGGCTCCATGCCCTTGCAGCGCACATCAAGCAGCCCGAATTCCCACTCATTTTTGCCCAGTTTCTCTACAAGTCTGCCCACCCAGATGAGCATCTTGCTCCGTCAATGCTCGAGGAGTGCCCAGTGTTCGAGGGCACGATCAAGGTCCACCATTCCGCCGTCACCACATTTTACACTCCCAGTGATCTTTCTGGATCGGGGGGGTTGTGTCGTGAATGGATTCGATTGACACCATGCTTCTTTGGCCACCCCTGTCGTGACACCATTTTCATTGTCACCGATGACTCACAGCCTGGCATGGAGGGCATGGAAATTGGACACGTACAACTATTCTTCTCATTCCACTATCGATGCAAGGACTATCAATGTGCACTCATCAACTGGTTTGTTCATGATCATGAACGTGACCCAGACACAGGCATGTGGATCGTGAAGCCAGAACATGACCGCCATGGCAAGCCGACGCTTGAGGTCATCGATATCAACTCAATCGCTCAGGCAGCGCATCTTTTACCAATATTCAGTGACTCACGAGTACCAGAGGATTTCAGCTACCACCACGCATTGGACGCATATCAATCGTTCTTCATCAACCATTATGTTGACCATCACGCTCACGAGTTTATTGGCGGACAGTAGATCTTAGTATTTTGCAGCATGTAATGTCGTTACATCTTAGTTTGGTCTTTCTGTGCAAACATTAGGTTGCATGAGTAGGTTTCTGGGTTTCTGGGTTTCAGGTTTCTCGAAACCGAGAAAACCATGAAAAACTGTGAAAACGCGTGATACTCAGGATACCTAAATGCCAAATTACTGATGTTGTTGAAAAACAAAAGCTGCTGAACAGGCTATGAGCGAGGGGATGGCTGGCTGCGAGACCAGCAGAAAGGCGGGAAGACCAAGGCACGTCGGAAGATACAAGCGAAGAAAGTGTCGCGAAGGCTGATATAAGCAAGTGCACCCGCAAAAGTTTTCTGTTTCGGCAAACCAAAGGTTCGGCGATTCCATCATCATGATACAATACACTGGATGCATATCTAAAACTGAAGAACAGAGCGTACGTACGCCGTTACACTTGTATTTTTGTAGCAACCATTATATTATCACTTCATTTTTCATACACGGCAACACTTTTAAGAAGCACATCATTTTTTTTGGTGGTTTGCGCAAGATTTGCGGCACTAAAAGAATAGAAAAAGGAAGTACAGAGAGCATATGTGCAAGCGGGCAGACGAGCGGTTGGCGAACAAACAAAACAACAAAAATAACAAGTGCGTGAATTGTACGGAGACTTTTTACAAGTCAAAGAGAAGGAGAGAGGACGTAGAGCTCCTCGGGAAGTCTTCCACCACGACTAGTGATGGGAAAGTTCGGTTCTGAACTGTGGTCCGAACCCAAACTGGACCGAACCGAACGCTAATTTAGGGTTCGGGTTCGGCCTGTGACCCGAACCGGACCATCGGTTCCATTCGGGGTTCGGCAAAATCCTTCACCTCGCTGAATGCATTCGAACGGCATTTGAACCAAACCATTAGTTTTGAAGTTCATTGGAATAAAAGGTACAAGTTGTCGTGTTGGTACTAGGGGTAGTTTGAAACTGTGCCATGACTGCAAACATGCTGCAGTGCAAGCTACAGTGCATGGGTGTGCTATAGTAGTACTGTTTTTCGATTTATCATCTCACAGTTTAGTCCATGCCATTGATGCATTAACTCTCGTCCTTTGCAGTTCGATGTTCTCTTTCTGTATTCTACCAAGGCGGCGCTGTGTCCAGCTGAGGATTATGCTTGCTTAGGGCCATACGACGCTCTGTTCACAGGTATGCCCTACATCTGTATTTCCATTCCTTTACTCACGCTCTTCTCTCTCCTCTCGCCCTCCCTCTCTCCCGCCCTTTCACCGTCTCTCCCGGTCCTCCTCACGTACCCCCTCTCGGCCCTTAACCGGTTAACCTCTCACCTGTTGCCTTGGCCCTCTCGCCTCACCTCACCACGCCCTGCTCTCGCCTCACCTTTCCCAACCTGCTTTCTCCCACCATTGCACTCTCACGCCCGGTCCTACTCACGCCCTATCTGTCCTGCCTTCCTCTCAAATTACCCTCCTCTCGGCCCACACCCTCACGCTTGCCCTCCTCTCGCCTGCCATCTTTGGTCATCTGTCTCGCCTTACTTTGTCGCCCCATCTTTCTCACACCTTTCTCAGCCTACCATCCTCACCCTCCTCACGCCATCCTTCCCAGTCCTCACACCCCGCCCTTCTCTCGGCCATCTCGTCGCATCCCACACACGCAGGCCTCTCGCCCACCCTCATTGGCCCTCTTGTCTCACCATATCCTTTCGACCCCTCACGCCCGCTCTTCTCGACCCCGACCCTGACCTCGACCCTTCCTACTCTCGCACTGCCCTTCCAACCCATCTGGCTGCCATCCTCGCCAGAGCTGTTGCTAAAAACTGCAAGCGTTGTTGAGCAAGTTTCGAGCACTGACACCCGTGAGCTCAAGTTCGACTGGGTCATATGAGTACAGTCCTTGGTCCAATCTGCAAGGTCTCGTGAGTACTCGCTGGACGAGTAGGGATGAATTAAGATGCCGGTTCGTCCAGGAGCAATTGGCTAGCGGCCCAAGGTGGGTTCAAGCTATTGCATACCCCTGTCATCTCCAGCTGAGATCGTGACGACAGGTCCTCTCCCCCACCCACCCTTGGGTTTAAGAATTGTCTATGCCACAATTTCACTGCCAGTGGTCCAGGGCAACGCCATGCTCCACTCACATAGGTGTGAACCCTACTTCTTGATTTCCATTCTCATACTCACTGCTCGCCCTTCCTCTCCTCACACCAGCACCAGGTTGTACCTCATCGAGAAACTTCGCCAGCGCGAGTCAATCCTTGCACCCACCATGCTTCCCTCGCTGTCGGGAACCACCTCCGCTACCAAGGCACTGTGCCCAGCCGAGGATTTGCTTGCCCAGGGCCATACCAGTGATACGCGCCAGATGGCTGCAAAAGCCTAGACACCAGCGTCGGATGGGGCCATACGTCCATCTTTCCTAGCATGCGCAAGGCTACTCACGCTTGTCCATGCAGGAATCACTCTGGGATCTTCCCTGAGAGCAAGTGGCCGCCGAAAATGCATAGACAAAAAGAATAGTGATACTTGTATTTAGCAATAGACCCATAATCAATCGGTTTTTCAAAGTTATACCTCAAAAGCATGGTTTTTGTGGTACCTTGTGTAGAAACTATGCTCGCTTTTCGTGATTACGTAATCATGTACCACCAAATATTCGCGTTCGGGTTCGGTTCAGGGTTCGGGGAGGGCCCAAACCCGAACCGGACTCTTTTGAACCTGAACCAAGGGTTCAGTTCGGGGTTCAGGCAATCCCCTGAACCGAACCTATGGTCCAGTTCAGGGTTCAGGCAAAGTAGGCTCTGAACCAAACTGAACCGAACTTTCCCATCACTAACCACGATGAATCAGGTCTTTTGTCCGTCCACGTCAGTTTGTCACATTTACCTTCCGACCTCATAGATCAAGCCGAGGAGTGAATAGGATCGGCCCCAGAGTCGCTGGTCGCCACATCCCGAAGTCCTAGTAAGCAAGAAAGAAATTCATCCAACGAGTGATTCGTACGGAGTCCCTAGTGTTCTGTGGGAATCGCAGCAACCAGTCATCCAGACCCAAGTAAAAAAAGAAGCGTGCCTCATCTTGAACCATACACCATTTCTGAGACAGCGAGGCACGATGTCATAATAGAAAAACAGAACTTGCTGGCTTGGCTGGGAGTAAGTAGATGGCTGCGGGACCGGCAGAAGGGCGCGCGCGAAGATAAGGTTCGAAGATAACTCCGCCGCGAAGATATAATCAAAGGCGCGCACGAAAGATTGTTTCGACAATTCCAATCCAAGTAAGTTAGCACAGCACAATACTGTGCATCGCACATGCATCTGAAGGAAAGAACGTACATGTGCATTCACCCATATTTTTTTTGCAATCTATCTCTTTCTTTTTCGTACACAAGTAACCAAAAAGGCACATCCAATTTTTTGGCTGGTTTGCGAGATAAAACAACAATTGGGGAGATGGTAAGAGAAGGAAGAGCGATTTCCAGGGGTGGAGTCGTATTGGGGATTCAAGCTATATCTATGAGAGAGGGGGCGGTATGAGAGAAAGAAAGGGTGAGCAATACGATTAAAGAACAAACTGACAGAAACTAAGGAGTGAGGCACCGAAAGAAGCGAAGAAACGGGACGTGCAAAGAGGATGCGTGCGTGCGGGGCAGGCGAGCGGCTGGCAAACAAAGAAACGACGAAGAAATCAAAAAGGATCAGAACGTGCCGATTCAGAAACAACAAGAAAATGAAGTAGAGTTCCTCTGAGAAGTCCCCCACCTGAAAGAATCTTTTTTTTTCCCGTCCACGTGCGTCTGTCACGTTTACGACCCACAGATCAGACCGAGGAGGGAATAGAGATCGCGCATGGGTTGTTGGTGGACACGCCCTATGAAGTAGTTAGCAAGCACGCCAGGTCATTCGCCGAGTGATACGCACCTGCGAACGATACGTAGAGCAGTTATTGCGGCTCGTATGAAGCCGTCACTCTACCCAGTCCCTATGGAACGCATGCCGACTCGACAATAACCTGAGGTCCTCCTCGGGGTCATGATCCTCCAGACAAATCAGGCACTGTGAAACCTCGTCAGCATTCACACCTAAGCAAAATGCGTTAAAACGTACCCGATCAACACACATCGGCGCGATCCGCCGATCTTCTCATACCCCGCAAGCACGCTCGGGCGTATCACGTCGAGTACCGATTTGTCAATATCTTCCTTCGTCGCGTTGGGCGGTTTGACCTGACCCAGTAGCTCCGCGAGCTCTTCGAACGAGTCGAGCGGATCCGTGACAATCACGAGTTGGTGATTCGGTGGCTAATACCCTACGGCACACACGTTAGCGTAAAACACAAAAGGGAGAGTTCGGACGACGTACCGCCAATGACGTAGATGAAGAAAATCTTCGACCCAAGCCCGCCATCGCCCGTCCCCGCGCCACCTTCGACGCCATCCGATCCCGGTCCCAAACTCTCATGCCGTCCCGTACCAGGGCCGGGTGCAGGTCTGAACCCACGCAAAGCGTCCGCCTTGGCGTCCGCAGCGCGCGTCGACCACCGGCGTTCGTGCTCGCGATCCCGCAGCGACGAGGTCGTTACCTCGCCAGCGACGTCGTCCTGTAGCGCATGCTCATTATCGTGCTGTACTGGATCCTGTTGTGGCAGAAGTGGCGGCGGCAGCGCTCAGCTTCTCGGTGTCCTTGCCGTTGCGTCTGTCCGTGTCCAATGTCCATGGCCATGCACGTACTGCGGGCCCACAATGATAACATGCACCGGAGTGTTCTCGTCTTGCGCCTGCGCACCCTGTAGGTCCGGCACTGTCTCCTTGCGTGGAGAATCACATGCATCACTGGCTATCGTCGTCGTTGTAGCTTTGATCGATGGAGGCGTGACTGATGGAGGGAATGAAGGAGTTGTAGGCGAATGTACGGAGCCTTGCTCACCGGACCAGGACACGGACCCGTGTGGGCGACCATTGGTGGGATCCGGTACATCCGCCACTAGTTGATGCCACTGCTCGGCCGCCGCTCCGACCCTGCGACGTTTGTGGTGCGGTTCATGACTTGGGCTTTGCAGTGAGGGTGCGGTGACTTCCTCTTCGTGTTCACGGCCATCCTCGTTCAAGTTTGGAGTTTTCTGATCGTCAGCGTCGAACATGTCGTCTGTGAGAATGTCGTCGTCGTTTGGCGGCAGCAGAAGAAACCAATCACTAAAGTCAATATCAGCATCCGCCAATGCCGTCCACAAGGAGATTTACCCGGAAGGGAATAATTGGGATGTCAAACACTATGATGGGGGAGATGTGCAGATGCTGATACGACGTTGAAGCACATTTTGTTGTTCGAGACATTGGCTCAGGCTGGTGAGGAGTCAATTGAATGGGAACCACTTAAAACTCTGTGTCTCTGAATCTGGCTCTGTGGTACAGGTTGTACTGTAGTGGAGTACTAGTGGAGTGAGGAACGAGCCGTGAGGCAACACGTGCTCGTCCCTTTTCCATGACGTCATCTTCCCACGCAAAGACCAGATTGAGACTCGCTGTGCTTTCCTTTCACCCACTTTCCATGCCCAGTAACTTTCCAACTGATCGATAAAGGATTGTATGGAAAGCAAGAGTGAGCAGCTTCATTTTTCATATTCGAGATTTCAGCTAAGCTAAGTGAAATTTCAGCTAAGCTAAGCGAGATCCAGCGCCGGATATCCAGTATCCCAAATCCAACTCCGATTTCAAATTATGTAACTTGTCCCTGGGACCATCGTCCCGGGACCTTTGACATACAGACACATTCAAGTTGTGCTCATCGTTGTCAACAGCAAGCACGCTTGTAATGCCTTGCAAGGCCAAGCCTGACTTAGGCTAATATGCGGTGACGAATATGATGTGACTTAGCAGCAACGAGTCAACGCGCACAGGCGTGACTATATGAGGACACCTGAAAGTGCCTCCCTAAGTGGAGCTTACACCAGCAAGCTGGTTGGAAGAAGAGTTGAGGGGACTAGATTCCCAGAAGTACAAGAGTGTCAAGCTGCCAACTACATCAGTCGACAGCTGCCTTATAACTATTGCTAAACGAGGTGCCTTCATCAGCAACCCCGCCACTACTGCTAATGCTCAGTAATCGTACACTAATTGTAACGTTTCCACTAAACATTGGTTCAACTTGAACCCGAAGGCTTTCCTTGTATCACTTCTAAGTCAAGCGCACAGCTTGCAACCTAGGAACAACTCGTGAAGGGCGAATAACCACAGATGGTCCCCTTATACGACGTCACTTGAAGATAACTCTTGACACAAGTGAACAATGAGAGAAGAATAGTCACAAAGACCAATGACTCTGCTATAAGAATGCTTTGCTATACCTGAGAGTAATACAGGTGGAAGTCAAAACAACTAAGCTAATGACTACTGGTGAAACCTGCCAACTACTTATAGTACTCCAAGACAGTATTCTAACTGAGCTTGAACTATAGTAAAACACGACTCACGACCTAATCTGCCAATGAGAATTGTTCATCAAGCCACAGGGGCTTATCATGAAACATACAGTACATGAGGCATACGGCCCCACATGAGTCAGAGATAAAGAACACCATATGACTCACAAGTGTCATCAGAACACAAGATAACAAGATAACAAGGTCTCGGTGCAATACCAGCGCATCAGAACCTATTCCATCAGAATCGACCCATACTGGGAATTGTCCAGACCTTCGGCTATCGGGAATGCCACCTCCGACCTCGTGCCTACCATGGTCTTCCATAACCTTCCATCCTTGACCTGATCGGGAATTCCTCATCCAACCACCAATGAGTCCCATGGCTTATGGATTAGCTCAGCTACCGCGTAGCAACACGTGATCTGGGACTGCACGTGACATAATCACATGACCTTCATACATCCTGATGAAGAGGTGCCAGCACTGGAGGGTTCTGCATGAACAAGCATTCCACTCACAAGCTGGGCAATCCTCAACGCTTTGTCTCCTTCAAGATAATCTTCTTCGTCTGTTCCTTGAGCCCACACAAGAGCGCGTACCTGCTCTTCTTCGTCATATTCTTGGTCTCTGCCTACCCATTTGTGTGCTTCAGGGTAATCGAGGCAGTTCTTCCAGTGTTCATGCATGCAACGGTGTGTCTTGACGTTGTTCGAAGGCGAGACGATGTCAGTACGTGACACTAATACTCTGAGTAATTGTACATCGGTATGAGTAAGAGTCCATCCACATCTTAGTAAGTACAGTAGCGCCTTAGCAAGAATCAGGAGCGACTTGTCATCCTGCTTACTAGTAACAGTGCGTTACATCACCCCCTTCACAAGGGTGAGTGCCCATGCTCGATGACCCAGTTAGGTACCATGGTTAGTCCAACATCCGTCTCGTGCTTGTCTTGTATCCTTCGAAGGGCATGTGCCTGGCCTAGCCTCGCCGCTGAGTGTAGCGATCGGTCAACGTGGACAAAGATGTTGTCCTCGATTTTCTTGATGGCGGCTTCCAACTCCGCGATGACCTCCTGGGACGCACGGTAGCGCCTCACTTCAGCTGCCAGGGAGATGACTCCCAGCCGTGCGAGGGCTTCGTCTACCTGTCGCTTGCCCCGGAAGTCAGCGCGGAGGTACTGTAATTCCTCTCGTGTGTACTCAGCTGCTGGCCCCATGTCTTGACATGGTTTGGCGTGGATATCCCCTCTGTAAATCGGCAAGTACCTCCCCATCGTCCCGAAGACCTCCGGGTTGTCGCACATCCTAATCCGCACATACCTGGCAGGGATGCGTCGACCTTCGTGTTCGATCACCATCAGGACCCAGTTCATCCCGTTGTTGAGGATGAACCCCAAGGGGGTAGGCGATAAGGCATGGATAGGGTGCCTCAGCGCATCCACTCGGCGCGTAGTGATTGGTGACGGGTCGCATGCCTCACAATAGGGTGGTAATCCTCGGGCCTCGTATCCTGCATCTGCCATGGGCCCATATATGACGGCGACGGGTGGTGGTCGCTGTACGTGGTCTTCGGTTTCTTTGGCAATGTCTTCGTCCATTTGTGGGGGTATGCGTGCGGGTGCACAGTGACAGTAGTCGATGGGGTTGTCACATCTGGTGCACACGATGTTGGCGTCATGGTAGGACTTGTTGGAGTTGTCACTGTCATATTGGTCGACAGCGGTGGTGGATGTGAAGGCGGTGGAGGGCTGGAGGATACTCGCCTCGTCAGCAACTGTATCCTCATCCGTCTCTCCATCGCCGTCCTCTTCACTACTTGATCCAACCTCCATGCCGACATTACCTCCTTCAATAGCTGGTAATCCCTCCTCATCGTCCTCCACTCGGCCGCTTGCAGGTGTGGGGAATCACTGGCGAGCCTCGGCCAGGTCTCGTTTGTGTTGTTCATCTCGCTCTCGCTCGGCGTTAGCTTGGACATGTTCGACTGCAGAGCAGAAGGGGTCATCGACATTGTTGTTGTTGTTGTAAGTGGTGAGTGTGTTGGTGTAGGGGATTTCATCGATGTTAATAATGGTGAGGGGAATATGGGCCATGGCAGTTGGGGGATGAGATGTAGGTCGTCCTGTCAGGGCTGCTTTTATGTGAGTTTCAGCCTTCGGGTGAGACTGTTTGAACTTCCTTATCTCTTCTTCCACATGGACATCTGTCCATGGGACCCACTGGTTTTCTGATGCGGCGTACCCCTTCCACTTGACTAGGTAGTGGAGCTTGCGCCCTCTTCCCTGTCTTCTTGAGTCTAGTACCCTTTCAATCTCATATTCTTCCATGCCATCAACCAATTCTGGTGGCGGGAATGAGTAGTTTGCGCCGTGTAGGCATGTTTCTTTGTAAGGGGTGAGTAAGTCTGTGTGGAAGACGTCATGGATCTTCCATTGTGGAGGCAACTTGAGCCGATAATTCACAGGGGACATCACCTGAATGACCTCAAAGGGTCCATGCCTTCTAGGCGCCAACTTGGCCATTGGGTAATCGGTTCGTAAGTTGCGCCCTTCAAGCCACACCTGAGCCCCGGTGGCGTATCTGGGCGTATCTTTGTGTTTGATCCATAAGCCCTGCGCCTTTTTCATGCATTCCTGCGCGCTCCGTTGCGCTTCTTGACATTGTTCCATGCAGGTGTTGACACTTGGTAAGGAGGTTGTTCCTTGTGCCCATCTATCCCTCGGATGGTACCCCATAAGCGTGAAGAATGGGGTCTGTTTGGTGGTGCTACTTATCAGGTTGTTATGAGTGAATTCCACCAAGGGTAGTTGGGACACCCAATTGTCTTGTTGTTGTGTGGTCCATAACCTGAGGTATTGTTCCAACCACTGGTTAGTGCGTTCCGACTGCCCGTCAGTCCTCGGATGGTAGGCTGTCGATATATTTTGTTGAATTTGAAGGACGCGGCATAGTTCTCTCATGAACTTGGCCGCAAACCTTGGGTTGTGATCACTTATGATCTTGCTTGGTAGTCCAAATCGGGGTAACACATGTTTGGTGTAGAGTAATGCCGTCCCTTCTCCCGATATCATTTCATTGCAGGGGATGAATATGGCAGCCTTCGAGCAATCGTGGTCTGTAATTGTTAGTATTGAGTCGTAGCCCTCTGAAGGAGGTAGCTTCGTGATAAAGTTGACTGCGATTACTTTGAATGGAGTTGCTTCATGTTTGGGAAAGATAGGCTCAAGTGGCGCTCTTGTTGGTCGTGTATTGACCTTGTGTCGCTGACACTCCGCGCATCCTTATACATATTCTTTCACATCTTGTTTCATCATGGGCCACCAATAGTCTCTTGTGAGCAAGTCGTAGGTTTTCGCTATACCTGGATGTCCTGCGGTAAGTGCATCATGGCATGGTCAGATGACTTCTGTTAGGTCATCAGGTTCTTGGCTCGTAATCACTATTCTTCCGTTCTTTGTCCATATTCCATGCTGTTTCTTCAGTTCATGGGGGCTAATCCAGGAGGCAAGCTTGGACTCGTCTTGTTTTACCCCAGCGGGCGTGACTTCAGTAGTTGCGTGCACAAATAGTTGATCAGGGAGGACCGTGACTTGATCATTGTCCTTTCCTCTGGTGTCGTAGTCAACCCTTCTGGATAACGCATTGGCCCTTCCGTTTGCTCTTCCTTGGAGATGATGTATCTCAATGTTGTATTCTTCTAGTTCCAGTACTTCTCGGGCTACTTGTCTACTGATTTTCTGTGGATCGCGCCAGTACTGCAGGTTCATGTGATCGGAGAATACTCTGACCTTGTGGGGTGATCCCACCAATAAGTATCTCCAGTTCTGCAACGCCTTCATGATAGCTAATAGCTCCAGGTTGTAGATGTCATAATTGTGTTCTGCCTCGTTAAGGGTGGCCGAATAGAACACTACTGGGTGCCGCTTGTGATCCGAGGCTTGTTGCATTAGTACTGCGCCTACCGCGAAACCTGATGCGTTGACTTCAAGGTCGTATTGGACCTTTGGATCCGGGGATGTCAGTACTGGATCGCTAGTTATCTTCTGTTTTAGTGTTTTGAACGCTTGTTGATGAGTGCGTTCCCATGACCATTCTGTGTCTTTTTGTGTGAGGTTGTTTAAGGGTCTTGCAATGTTGGCGAAACCTTGAATAAAAGGGTGATAAAAGTTGCAAAAACCCAAAAAACTACGCACATCCTTGACCTTTGCCAGCGTTGGCCAGTTGCGTACTCCCTCTACCTTCACTGGGTCCATACGTGTCATCCCCTTTTCAAGGATTACCCCCAGGTAATCAATAGATGGGATGTGAAAAGTGCATTTGTCTAGTTTGAAGTAAAGGTCATTTTGTGCAGTAGCGGCTAGCACCGCAGACACTGCCGCAGAATGGGCCTCTTCGGTACACTGTTTAGTTCCACAATAATTAGTGGTGATCACGATATCATCCATATAAATGCAGATGTTCATGCCCTCCATCTCGAACTTTGCAACGACGGGCCTATAGATTTCGTTCATGAAGGCTTGAAACATAGCGGGTGAGTTGCAGAGTCCAAAGTACATGACCGTTGGCTCAAAGAGTCCGCGGCGTGTTTTAAAAGCCGCTTTATGTTCATCACCCTCCTTGATGCGAATGTTGTTATATCCTTGTCACACATCAAATTTTGTGAAGATCACGGCCCCTCCAAGGTCCCGCATCAGTTCTGAAATCAGAGGAAGAGGGTATTGATTCCACACAGTCCACTTATTGATTGCGCGATAATCTTGCACTGGTCGTAACTTTCCATCTTTCTTTTTGATGAAGAAGAAGGATGAGGCGTAAGGCGATTGTGAGGGTCGAATGTATCCCTTCTGAATGTCACATGCGGATCACGTGTCATGGCCAGTGGTATCACCAAGCCGATGAAAGTACGATTTGGGTTGCCTGTAAAGGCTGAAGACCCCCCTGAAGTGCGGTTCACTGAAGAAGAAGACGAAGAGTCTCTGAGGTTGGACGAAGATGAGACATATGAGGTTGCGCGAATGTTAAGTACAGATGATCATTTCATTGTGGACAACAACACTGGCAACGTTATCCGTCTAGGCATGATAGAGTCTGAGTCACATGATTAAGCATGTGATCAGAAACCCCCAGATCCCCCAGGTCAAGGGAAGCGGGTCTAAAGGATAAGTCACGGGGGAACAGTTTCCTCAGGTCGAGTCATAATTCCTGAGAAGGGTTGGATGCGGGATTCCCAACCATGGTTAGGCTTTGTCCTGTTTGGGTTCTTTCTGATTGGAACATTCTGATGTTGCCTGATGGCTGTACTTATCATGCGCTGATGTTGTGCTGGACGATTATTGGACGATAGTGAGTCACATAGTGTTATCTCTGACTCATGATGGGGCCTTCTGCCTCATGTACTGTATGGGTTGTTATCCCTGTTTGTTGATTGGTTGTTATTGTACTGTATGCCTGGGTCGTTATCCCTGATGGCTGATTGGACGATACGATATGATACGATATTTGGGACTCAGTTTAGGAGTCAGCCCTGTGGTGTATATAAGGTGCTCTGTCTTGATAGACGAGACCTTATCTTCGTTGTCTTGGATTCTACCTTGAACAATTGAAGTGTTGGCTTAGTGCCTGTTCCTCTCATCTTGTTGATCCTTGTGTGGTCTGTCCTCTCAACTCTTGAAGATCCCTGTTGTATTCCTTCAAAATAAGGCGAAGTCCTTGTCATTTGGTTCGTCATTTGAGTTTGGCCATAGTTATTCAACTGCTGTTTGCCTGTTACTGGATCAAGGTCTATAAGAGTTCCAAGTTGGAATAACATTTGGTAGAAACGTTACACTGAAGTTGCTCATCAATGAAGGCATCCAGGGCCTCGTCTTCTAAACGTGTCATGGGGTATACTCTACATGTGATGGCTTTTGGAACATTGGGTTGTAGTTCGATGGCATGGTCGTAAACCCACCTTGCTGGTAACCAGGTTGATGCTTCTTCGCTGAACACTTTGTGGAATGGTTCGTATTGAGGGGGTAGAAGCACCTCCTTTTTGTTTTCAGTTTGGGCGGCAACCGTTAGTTCGGTCACCGTAGTGTGTACCCGTCGTCCTCGTAATTCTTCACATGTTAGTTCCGCAACTATATTCCTTCTCCTTTGTGAGTAAGTGAGCGAGTAGTCTTTTCTTCACGTCACATTGACTGTTTTGATAATGATAGGGGTATGTTCCTTGGCGATAGTCCCGTGTCGCCAGTTGAATTGTGGTTCATAAGCAGCAAGCCATGGATACCCAAAGAGGATATCCTCATAGCCGATGTCAGTGACTAAGAATCTCATTTCTTTGTCATTTCCTCCTACAGTGACCTGGAGGATGATGTAGCTGGTTATGTGTCCTGCTTTGTTGGTTGTGTCATCAATATTATAAATCCTCTTTGGTTTGTCTAGGGGGTGTGTTTTTATCCCCATCTCGTTGAGAAAGCGTGCGCTCACAAAGTTATCGGTGGCTCCCGAGTCCACCAGTGCTTTTAGGTCAGCCGAGTTGTAATGTGCATGCAGTTGAACTGGTACTTTCATAGAATGGTAGCGCATAATGTATACAGAGTTACAACGAAATGCCCTCACCCAGGCCGTTGGGTTCAGGCGTTTGAAAAATCCGATCCCATTAACTTCTGAAGGATTAGATCCTTCACGTCGTCTCCTTCGCTCGCCACTCCTCGCAGCCAGTCTTCTGCTTTATCTTTGTTACGTGCGAGCTGCACGTGAGCCTGACTTAGGCAACGTAAGGTGAACGCGGTGACTTAGCAACTAGTCGACTCTTGCACGAAGGCAGAGTATTGTCTCAACGCACGAAGGCGGAGTATCGTCTCAACGCACGAAGGCGGAGTCTTGCTTCTGTAGATAACGACGCGCCTGAAAAGGCGAAGAAAGAGAGAGAGAGAGCTTCCTAGATTCGATGTGAGAAGTGTACAAGAAATCCAAGCTATCGACCACAACAGTCGATAGCTTCCTTATATAGTACTACGCTGCAGTCCGCCTTCGTCAGCGAGACCGCCACTACTACTAAGACCACTCCTCGGCTGGGTAATCGTCCACGTATGATCAATAAGCGTATCACAAACCCGTCAGTCATCGTATAGTACATCATCAGTCATCATCCCGTCACATCATCAGTCATCGTACAGTGCATCACCAATCGTCGTACCGTAATAGTCCATTACGCCATGTCCCCTGGGTTATTGGCTTAGGTCAGATACTTGCTATGACCTGGGACGTTACATCACCCTCTTCACAAGGGTGAGCGTCCACGCTCGACCACCCAATTCGTCACGGTTGTGAGTCCAACATCGGTCTCATGTTCATCACGTACCCTCTGCAAGGCGTGAGCCCGCCCGAGTCGTCGCGCTGAGTGCCTAGCCCGATCGACGTGCACAAACACATCGTCCTCTAGCCGTTTAATGGCGGCCTCCAACTCCTCGATGACCTCCTGGGACGCGCGGTAGCGTCTCACCTCGGCCTGTAGGGATATGTCCCCTAGCCTGGCGAGAGCCTCGTCTACCTGGCGCTTTCCCCGGAAGTCAGCCTTGAAATACTTGAGCTCATCGCGATTGTACTCAGCTGCGGGCCCCATGTCCCGACATGGTTCGGCATGGATTTCCCCTCGATAGATGGGCTCGTACCTCCCCATAGTCCCGAAGACTTCTGGGTTGTCGAGCATACGGACTCGAACATACCGTGCTGGTACCCGCCGACCTTCGTGCTCGATGACCATGGGCACCCAATTCATTCCATTGTTGAGGGTGAATCCCGTGGGGGTAGGCGATATGGCACGGATAGGGCGCCTCGCCGCATTCGTTCGGCGCGCATTAGTTGGAGAGGGGATTGGTGCGTGACTGTAGGGTAGGACTCCGCGAGCAGCGTACCCTGCTTCCGCCATCGGTCCGAAGATGACAGCAACTGGCGGTGGTCCTCCCTCGTCATCACCGGTTTCTTCGGCAGACTCCTCGTAGATTCTTGTGATGGGTGGTGGTATAACCCGGGGTGCGCAGTGACAATAGTTTGGGGGGTTGTCGCAACGGGTGCAGACAACCCTGGCTTCGTAGTAAGATTGGTCCTCGTCGGATGAGTCGTGAGATCCGGCCCTGGTCTCATGGTATGTGTTGTCGTCACCGGATGACTCGTCGCTGTCGTATCGATCGACAGCGGTGGTAGATGTGGCAGCGGTGGAGGGCTGGAGGATACTCGCCTCATCAGCAATTGTATCCTCGTCCGTCTCTCCTTCGCCGTCCTCTTCACCACCTGATCCAACCTCCATGACCGCATTACCTCCCTCATTAACGCGGTCTTCTCCCTCATCGTCCTCCACTCGTCCGCTTGTGGGTATGGGGAATCGCCCGCTAGCTTCGGCCAGGTCTCGTGCGGCCTGATCGTTGATTGCTGTTGTCCTGACGTGCTCGACAGCTGAGCAGAATGGGTCGTCGACGTTGTTGCAGCGGTCATAGGTGGTGAGGGTGTTGACAGAGGGGAGGTCATCGATGTGGGTAAGAGTGTTAATGGGAATGTAGGCCATTGAAGTGGGGATTGGTCGTTTCATAGCCCCTGCTTTTATGTGGATTTCAGCTTGCGGGTTAGATTTTTGAAACTCCCTTATCTCTTCGTCCGCGTGGACATCGTCCCATGGGACCCACTGGTTATCTGAGTCGGCGTATCCTTTCCACTTGATTAGGTATTGCAGTTTACGCCCGCGTCCATGTCTTCGTGAGTCTAGTACTTTCTCGACCTCGTATTCTTCCACGTCTCCCACTAGTTCCGGTGGTGGGCGTTGATAGTTTACGCCGTGAGTCAGCGTTTCTTTGTAAGGGGTAAGGAGATCTGTGTGAAAAACATCATGGATGCTCCACTGCGTGGGAAGTTCAAGTCGGTAGTTCACAGGAGACATCACCTGTACAACCTGGAATGGTCCATGTCTTCTGGGCGCAAGCTTTGTGGTTGGTTGGTTGGTGCGAAGATGACGTCCTTCGAGCCAAACCTTGTCCCCTATTTGATATTTCGGGGTATCACGGTGTTTGACCCATGACTGTTGTGCTTTTCGCATGTGATCCTGTGCCTGTCTTCTTATCTCCTTTAATTGTTCTAGTCGCTTTTCCACCCGTGGTATCGGTGACTTCTTATCTGTCCAGTTAGTAAGGGGGTGATAACCCATTAGCAATCTGAATGGCGTTTCGCGTGTGGACTCATTAGTCCAATTGTTGTGTGCGAATTCTGCGAGCGCTAGATAGTCAGCCCAATTATTTTGTCGCTCGTTGGCCCATAGTCTGAGATATTGTTCCAACCATTGGTTGGTTCGTTCTGATTGTCCATCTGTCCGTGGGTGGTAGGCCGTTGAAATGTTTTGTTGTATCCCCAAGATTCGACATAGTTCTTTTGTGAACTTTGACGCGAAACGGGGATCTCGGTCGCTGATAATTTTTGCTGGTAGTCCAAACCGTGATACGACGTATTTTGCGTAGAGCGTTGCGGTTTCCTCGCCTGATATCTCTTCTTTGCATGGTATGAATATGGACGCTTTTGAGCAGTCATGATCTGTGACTGTGAGCACTGAATCGTATCCTCGTGATACCGGAAGTTTAGTGATGAAATCTAGTGCCACCACTTCAAATGGCATTGCTTCTGGTTTCGGGAATATGGGTTGCAACGGTGCTTTTGTTCTTTGCGTATTGACCTTGCATCGTTGACACTCAGCACATCCTCGGACGTACTCGGTGACATCTTGCTTCATTGTGGGCCACCAGTAGTGGCGTTCCACTAGTTGTGTTGTTCGGTTTATCCCTGGGTGACCGTGAACGGGGGGATCGTGATGCGCTGAAATTACTTCTCTGATTTCCTCCATTGTTCCTGTTATAACGAGCCTCTGTCCTTGATACCACCAAAGCCCTTCTGCTTTGGTTAGTTTGTGGGGATCGACCCACTTGCGTATTCTTTGTTCATCTTGTTGCGTGCTTGTTGTTCGTACAAATACTTTGTTTGGCAGTACGACGACATTCTCGTTATCCTTTTCTCCTTGATCATAATCAGGTCTTCGAGATAAAGCATCGGCCCTTCCATTGGCTGTCCCCTTGACGTGGTGTATCTCGAAGTTGTATTCCGCTAGTTCTAGTACTTCTCTGGCGATTCGGCGACTGATCTTCTGAGGATCTCGCCAGTATCGGAGGTTAAGGTGATCGGAGAATATGCGTACTTTGTGTGGTGATCCTGCCAACAGATGCCTCCAATTCCTTAATGCTTTTACGATGGCCAATAGTTCGAGGTTATAGATATCGTAGTTCCGTTCCGCTGCGTTGAGCGTAGCCGAATAGTATCCTACAGGATGTCGTTTTCCATCGTTCTTCTTTTGAAGAAGTACCGCTCCGACTGCGAATCCCGAGGCATCTACTTCCAGATCAAATTGTTGTGTTTGGTCAGCGTGTGCGAGGATGGGCTCTGTTGTTACTCGTTGTTTGAGTGTTTCGAACGCCTTCTGATGTGTTGTATTCCATTGCCATGGTTCGTCTTTGCGTGTTAGCTCGTTCAATGGTTTGGCAATGGTGGCGAAGCCTCTGATGAACTGCCGGTAAAAGTTACAAAAACCGAGAAATGACCGTACGTCTTTTACTGATGTTGGTGACTGCCAGTCGCGGACGCCCGAAATTTTGACAGGGTCCATACATGTTACCCCCTCTTCAAGGATTACCCCCAGGTAATCGATACTGGAAGCGTTAAAGACGCATTTCTCGGGTTTGAAGAAAAGGTCATGTTTTTGGGCGACTGCGAGGACGTCGCAGACTGCCTCCTGGTGTCTTTTGGTTGCCAACGTTTGCCGTTTGGTTGCGATGGCGATGTCGTCCATATAAACCCTGATTTTAGTCCCAAGGGCGTCATGTTTTGCTATTGTTGCTTGATAGATGTCATTCATGAAACTTTGGAATGTGGCCGGCGAGTTACACAGGCCAAAGTACATGACCGTTGGTTCGAAGAGTCCGCGGCGTGTTTTGAACGCGGCTTTGTGTTCATCTCCTTCCTTTATGCGGATATTGTTATATCCTTGTCGGACATCTAGCTTGCTGAAGATTTGTGCTCCCCCGAGATCCCTGATCAGGTCGTCGATAAGGGGAAGCGGGTATTGGTTTCGTATTGTCCATTCATTGATCTTCCGATAATCCTGCACGGGTCGCAGTTTTCCGTCCTTCTTTTTAATGAAGAAAAATGACGATGCGTACGGGGACTTTGAGGGACGAATATATCCCTTTTCCACTTGTTCGTCAATGAATGCGTCTAGCGCTGTGTCTTCGTCCCTTGTCATCGGGTATACTTTGCAGTCGATTACGTCAGGAACCCCTTTCTTGAACTCAATTGCGTGGTCGCAACTTCGCTTTGGTGGGAACCTTTTTGCTTCTTCTTCGCTGAATACCTTTGTGAATTTTTGGTATTCTTTTGGTATGGTCACTTGTTTGACGTATTGTTTGGCTTCGATCGCGAGTTCGACCGCTGATCGTCGCCCATATACTTGTTCTTTTATTGTTGTCACGATTTGTTCCTTTGTTTCCGTGGTGAACATTCGCGACACTTTCTCGTCATTCTTCTCCTCGTTAAGCAGCCTTGCGAGTACTGCTCTCTTGTCTCCGGGATTGATTGATCGGAGTACTATGGGAAGTTGTTTTTCGTCGATGGTGGCATGGCGCCAGCTGAATCTTGGTTCATAGGCTGCGAGCCAAGGGTATCCCAATAGTATGTCTTCTCTGCCAATGTCTGTGATGAGAAAGCGCATTTCTTTTTGCGTTCCTCCTGTTTCCACGTTAAGCGTAAGGTAATGTGTGATCTGTCCTGCTTTATTAGTGGTATCGTCGATGTTGTAGATGTTTTTGGGCTTATCTAATGCCCGTTGTCCTAGTCCCATCCGTTTTACGAATTGTGGATGAATGAAGTTGTCGGTAGCTCCAGAATCCACTAATGCTTTGATGTCGGCCATATTGTAACTTGCGCGAATAGACACTGGTACTCTCATAGATCGGTAGCGCATAATGTACACAGAGTTACAACGTACTGCCCTTACCCAGGCCGCCGGGTTCAGGCATTTCCAAAATCCTGTCCTATCAATTGTTGAAGGACCAGGTCTTTTACTTCTTCGTCATCTCCGGCTACTCCTCGGAGCCATTCCGCTGCCTTTTCTTCTTTAGTTGGCGCGGTCTCAGCTGTTCGTGTTTGTGTGTTTCGGTTCCTTCGCGGTTGTCGGCAGTCACGACTGATGTGCCCCATTTTCTGGCAGTTGTAACACTGCGTTTGACTGTGGTCGCGTTTAAATTGTCTCTGTATGAATCCTCCACGTGGTGGGAATGGTGGACGTGGTGGATTATCGTTGCGTCTGTAGTTTTGGAGTACATCTTCTGCTCCTGCCAACCGTCCTCGTACTCGATCTGCAGATGTATCCATTCGGTCATCGTTATGGAGGGGTGCTAGCAACTTAGCTAATGCTCCTCCTGGAGCTCGTCCTGGTTTGAAGGCGTCAAGATTTCCCCTGACGGTTTGCATGTGAATCCATTTTTGCTGCCTCTTTAGGGCGGATTCCCTCCATTCTTCGTAGTTTCGGGGGTCATCGTGTTGATACATTGTTTCGTACAACCCTCTTGGTAGTCCTCTGGTGAAGTACTTGAGCGTCTGCTCGGCGTTAATATTGTACCCTGCGTGTCGAACGAGTTGTTCGAATAGGGCGATGTAGTCGTCGATTTTTTGATCCTTCATGTGTATTCCGGCATCTAGTTGTGCCTGCGCTCGTTCCTTGCTAAGAACGTCGCCGAATTGTCGTTGAAAGGCATTGAGCAAGTTTTCCCATAGCCTATTGTCGAATTGATTGGTCCCCGTGGCTACCTCGTTTACAAGCCATCGACTCGCGGACATGACCCATTGGTTAACCGTATTCCCCTGAATGTAGGTGAGGAACAACATAGCTTTCTGATACTTGTTCAGCATGGCTGAATGGTTTGCGTTAACTCCTGCGTAGACCTCCCATTGGAGGATGAAGGACTCGGCTTGTGACCTTTGTCCTGTAAATGTCGGTGGTGGGTTACCGATGAATTTATCGTTTCCCCCTTGATGTACGTTGTGGGCTACTGCAGGCCCTGCTAGAGGTGGTCCCCCTCCTGGCGGTCCTCCTCCTGGCGGTCCTCCACCTGGTGGTCCTCCTCCTGGCGGTCCTCCTCCTGCTTGAGGTGGTCCCCCGCCTGGTGGTCCTCCTCCTGGCTGTCGTAACGGTGGAAACGGCCTATTTTCAGGTGATGGTACCCTGTTGCGATTGAGTCTGAATTCGTAAAACATGTTGGTTTCTTCGGTAATGCTTGGTGCATCAGGGACATCCGGTCCCATGGCTCGGTTCACGGCTTCCATGTCTTCTCGTTGTAATTGTTGGACATGACCCGTCTGTTCGTTAATGACAAGTCTGGGTGGTGATACTTCTGTTTGGGTAGTCATGTAGCTGTATGGTATTCCTCTGATTGGTTCGGGAATATGTAACTCAGCTGTTTGCGCGGCTAGTGCGTCTATCTCTGGTGATTGCACTGTAATGTTTTCGGGTTCTGGTGCGTCACTTTGTGGGGTTGGTGATCGTTCGCTGGTATGGCTTGTCGCTGCCGGTGTGTCTACTCGTAGTTGGAATTCGGTCCTTGGTGGTTCCGAATCAAGGTGGTCTTCTGCTTGTCCGTCGATAGGTCCTTGCTGATCAATTGGTCGTGCGTCAACCAATGGTATGTTTATGTGTAGGTCGTCTGCTGCTGGTCGTGTTGCTTCGAAGTAGTTGTTGGTGTTGCTCCACCTGAGTTCGACCCAGCAACAACGTTCTCTGTTGAATACTACGGGATGATATCTTTGCGCGGTAGCTGCTTCCGCGTAGTATCCTGTGTTGTTCTCGTCGCTTCTTCTGGTGTCCGGTACGTGTCGCCACCTTACTCGTCCTATAAGGTATCGAGTGGGTACGTCTCGTTCTCTTGCGTTGATACGATAGGGTACGAAGTCCCAACCGTCTTTGGTATTGAGAGTCGCCACGGCGTTCGGTTTATGGAGAGCTTGGATTTAATGTTACGTGCGAGCTGCACGTGAGCCTGACTTAGGCAACGTAAGGTGAACGCGGTGACTTAGCAACTAGTCGACTCTTGCACGAAGGCAGAGTATTGTCTCAACGCACGAAGGCGGAGTATCGTCTCAACGCACGAAGGCGGAGTCTTGCTTCTGTAGATAACGACGCGGCCTGAAAAGGCGAAGAAAGAGAGAGAGAGAGCTTCCTAGATTCGATGTGAGAAGTGTACAAGAAATCCAAGCTATCGACCACAACAGTCGATAGCTTCCTTATATAGTACTACGCTGCAGTCCGCCTTCGTCAGCGAGACCGCCACTACTACTAAGACCACTCCTCGGCTGGGTAATCGTCCACGTATGATCAATAAGCGTATCACAAACCCGTCAGTCATCGTATAGTACATCATCAGTCATCATCCCGTCACATCATCAGTCATCGTACAGTGCATCACCAATCGTCGTACCGTAATAGTCCATTACGCCATGTCCCCTGGGTTATTGGCTTAGGTCAGATACTTGCTATGACCTGGGACGTTACAATCTTCATCAGTCCTCGGTTTATCTTCTGTGGCCCTTATTTGAGGGTTCCTTCGATTCCGTCGCGGTTGGCGACAGTCTCGGCTGAGGTGTCCCAGCTTGTCGCAGTTGTAGCACCATACTTGGCTAAAGTCACGGCGGTTTTCTCTTTGGCGTTGAAGGTACCCTCCCCTTAGTGGGAAGGGTGGTCGCTGGTTAACAATATCCTCAGCTCCCGCTAGCCTTCCTCGGACCCGATCTGCTGACATATCCATTGCGTCAGGGTGCGAAAGTGGTGCCAACAGTTTGGCCAATCCTCCCGAGGGGCCTTTGTTAGCGCTATTCTTGAACGTGTCTAGGTTACCACGCACGGTCTGCATGTGTATCCACTTTTGTTGTCGCTTGAGGGTGGATGACCTCCATTCTTCATAAGTCCTGGGATAGTCGTGTTGGTACATAGCTTCGTAAAGTGCCCGAGGTAAACCCTTTATGAAGTATTTGAGGGTTTGCTCAGCGTTGATGTTGTATCCGGCGTATCGAACTAGTTGTTCGAATAAGGCAATATAGTCATCAATCTTGCCTTCCTTCATTCGTATCCCTCCGTCAAGTTGCGCTTGGGCTCGCTCCTTGCTGAGCACATCCGCAAATTGCCTCCTAAAGGCTTGCAGGATGTTGTTCCATAGTCGGTTATCGAATTGGCTGACTCCCCGTTCGACTTCCCGAACCAGCCACTGACTTGCTGACATGACCCAGGCATTAACGAGGTCTCCCTGTACATAGGTTAGGAACAACATAGCTTTTTGATATTTGTTCCTCATTGCTGTGTGGCTGGCGTTGACTCCCACGTAAACTTCCCATTGGAGGATAAATCCTTCGACTCTGGATCGATCCCCGTTGAATGGGCTCAGTGGGTTTCCTATGAACTTGTTGTTTCCTTGATGCGCTGGGGGTCCCTGGGCGATGGGAGGACCTCCTCCTCCTGCTGGCGGTGGACCTTCTCCTCCTCCTTGCGGTGGACCTCCTCCTCCTTCCATATGAGGCGGATTGGGTCTTCTGTAGTATGGGTTCCCTCGGTTTCCTTCTCCTCTGTTGATTTGCTCGTCCCTTTGAGGTCGATTGACATAATTGAAATCGAATCCTCCCAGTTGGTCTGGTTCATCCAGGCCCATTGCCCGTCATGCCGCTTGTAGATCTTCAGGATTCATGTCTACGACATGTCCTGTCCGCTCATCGATAATGAGCGGTCATGGTTCCTCGGTTATGGTTTGAGTAGCCATAATAATCGGATCTGGGATGTGTAACATAGCTGTTTGTTGGGTGATCTTGTCTACTTCTGGCTCCCTCTCGTAGACATTGATGGGTTCTGGGTCTTCCACTAGTATTGATGGCGTTTCTGCTCATTTGCTTGTGTGACTGGTGTCTGATTGAGCGGGGGTGCGGTGTTGGAGTTCTGGCAATATTGGAGCGGGTTCGGTTTCTTCGCCATCAATTCGGCCTTGATTCTCAATCGGTAGTGCCTCTATCAGAGGTATGTTGCAGTTGAGATCGTTTCCTGCAGGTCGTGCTGCTTCAAAGTGGTGTAGGGTTCAATTCCACCTAAGTTCTACCCAGCAGCACCTTTCTCGGTTGAAAACTATTGGGTGATACCTTTGGGCGGTGGCTGCTTCCGCATAGTACCCGGTGTTGTGGTGTTCTAGGAGTCCTTGTCTCCTCTCGTTGGGAATTGTTCTCCACCTGATGCATCCTTTGAGGAATCGTACAGGAGCGTCCCGAATTCTTTCATCAACTTGATAGGGTTGGAATTCCCAACCGTCTTTGGTAGTTACCAGCGCCACGGCGTAAATGGTGAGCTTGACACTAATGTAATGCCTTGTGAGGCCGAGCCTGACTTAGGCTAATATGCAGTGATGAATATGATGTGACTTAGCAGCAACGAGTCAACGCGCACAGGCGTGACTATATGAGGACACCTGAAAGTACCTCCTTAAGCGGAGCTTACACCAGCGAGCTGGTCGGAAGAAGAGTTGAGGGGACTAGATTCCCGGAAGTACAAGAGTGTCAAGCTGCCCACTACATCAGTTGACAGCTGCCTTATAACTATCGCTAAACAAGGTGCCTTCATCAGCAACCCCACCACTACTGCTAATGCTCAGTAATTGTACACTAATACTCTGAGTAATCGTACATCAGTATGAGTAAGAGTCCATCCACGTCTTAGTAAGTACAGTAGCGCCTTAGCAAGAATCAGAAGTGACTCATCATCCTGCTTACTAGTAACGGTGCGTTACAACGCTGCCAAAATTTCCAATATATTTCAAACTAAATTAGCACAAATGAAAAGTTTACAATTTATTTCTTAATAATATTAAATTACAATAATAAATACTACAAATCCAAGCCGGGAGACCGACGGCACAATGCCAAATGTGAGGGGGGGGGGAGGGGAGAAGGCGAGGGAGAAGGCAAGGGAGAGGCAAGGGAGAGGGAGAGGGAGAGGGAGAGGCAAGGGCAGGAGAGAGGGAGGGGGTGGAGAGGGGGTGGGGGCGAGAGAGCGATAGAGGGAGAGGGCAGGAGAGTGGGAGAACGAGAGGCGGCAGAGAGGGTGAGAGCGAGAGAGGTCGAGGGCAATTCAGAGAGAGGGTGGGAGAGGGACAGGCAGGAGGGACAGGCAGGAGGGAGGGCGGGAGGAGGGACAGGGAGAGCGATAGGCAGCAGGAGGGAGTGCCAGAGAGGATATGAACGGGAGGAGAGAGAGGGTGGGAGAGAGGGAGAGGGCGAGAGGGCGAGAGAGGGAGAGGGCAGGAGGGCGGGAGAGGGAGAGGCAGGAGGGAGGGAGAGCGAGGGAGAGGCGAGAGGGAGAAAGAGGTGGGAGAGCGAGGGAGAGGGCAGGAGAGTGGGAGAGCGAGAGGCGGGAGAGAGGGCGAGAGCAAGAGAGGTCGAGGTCGATTCAGAGAGAGGGCAGGAAAGGGAGGGCGGGAGAGGGACAGGCAGGAAGGAGGGTGGGAGGGCGGAAGGGAGGGAGAGAGAGGGATAGGCGGGAGGGAGGGCGGGAGGAGGGATAGGGACAGGTGGGAGGAGGGAGAGCCAGAGAGGGGAGAGAGAGGAGAGAGAGGGCGGGAGAGAGGGAGAGGGCGGGAGGGCAGGAGAGGGAGAGGCGGGAAGGAGGGAGAGGCAGGGAGAGGCAGGAGAGAGGGAGAGGGCAAGAGGGCAAGAGAGGGACGGAGAGACAGAGAGAGAGGGACGGAGAGAGAGGGAGAGAGAGGTGGGAGGGAGGTAGAAGCGGGAGGGAGGGAGAGAGAGGTAGAGGTGGGAGGGAAGGTGAGAGAGGGCGAGGGTGAGAGGGTGAGAGAGAGGGGGTGGGAGAAAGCCAGAGGAGGGGGCAGGAGAGATGGTGAGGGCAGGAGACGGTGAGACGGCGAGAGAGGGAGGGAGAGGGAGGGAGAGAGTGGCATAACACAGGTTAACTATCAGAGAACTATCGGATAGGACTTGACAGCTTGACTTATGATGTGTGCCAGTGGGTAGAGCTTGTATTCTACCTTCCATGTCACTGCAAGGTGGTTCATGCCTCCTTGGAGGTCAAGGTGTGCTTCAGCTTCGTGTGAGTATGGAAATTTGGATGCTTGACGATATGGCGGGACTTACAGTATCGACTCCCACGCCATGCTTCAAGTTCTTTTGAGTGATTCCTCCGTTATCCCCAGCCCAGTGATTACATACCCCTCCTCGCCCTCCCTCTCTCACCCCCTCGCCCTCGCCCTCTCTCGACCTCTTGCCTGCTTGCCCTCACTGTAATGTGCAGGTAACACGTAAGCCTGACTTAGGCTGCGCAAGGTGAACGCGGTGACTTAGCAACGTCTGTCCTCAAGCACGAAGGCTGAGTGATCGTCTCAACGCATGAAGGCGGAGTATTCGTCTATGACCAATGCCAAACAAGGCGTCTTGTGGTCCGTTCCTTCCAAGGAGTACGGTTTGAGGAGGAGAGGAACCCAATCGATTGAGAAGACTAGAGAGAGTAACAAGAAATCCAAGCTGCCGACCACATCAGTCAACAGCTTCCTTATAACAGGCATACAAGCATCTACTACGATCAATGATGACGCATAATCCTAATATCACTACTAAGCACCAGTCAGCCGCTCACTAAGAGCATCAGTCATCGTACAGTACATTGGTAAGTCCAGCCACTTGATAGGTAAGACCTTGGGAGCGACTCGTCATCCCGCTTACCAGCCCAAACGTTACATCACCCCCTTCACAAGGGTGAGCGCCCATGCTCCACTACCCAATTCGTTACCATGGTCAGTCCGACGTCCGTCTCATGTTCATCCCGAACTCTCCTGAGGGCATGTGTGTGCCCTAATCTAGCTGCTGAGTGCCACGCCCGGTCGATATGGACAAAGATGTCGTCCTCGAGTTTCTTAATCGCCTCCTTGAGTTCCGCGACGACCTCCATGGAAGAGCGGTAGCGCCTCACTTTGGCTTGGAGGGAAATATCCCCTAACCTAGTGAGGGCTTCATCTACCTGCCGCTTTCCACGGAAGTCAGCGTGGAAATACTGTAATTTGTCCTGGGAGTACTCAGCTGTGGGGCCCATATCTCAACAGGGCTCGGCGTGGATATCAGCTTGGTAAACAGGCTTGGCTCTCCCCATCGTTCCAAACACCTCTGGGTTGTCCAGCATCCGAACCCGCACATATTTTGCGGGGATGTGACGTCCCTCGTGTTCGATAACCATCGGGACCCAGTTCATCCCGTTGTTGAGGATGAATCTGCCTGGGGTAGGTGATATGGGACGGAGAGGGTGCCTTGTCACATGCACTCGGCGCGTAGTGATGGGTGACAGGTCCCGTGCTTCTGTGTAGGAGGGGAGGCCACGCGCTGCATACCCGAGCTCGGCCATTGGTGCATAGACAACAGCAACTGGAGGTGGTCGGCGCACGTCATTGTGGGCTTTGCCGGTAAGGGTGCGGACTTGGAAAGGTACAGGGATGGGAGCGCAGTGGCAGTAGTTGGGGGGATTGTCACATCGGGTGCAGACAACTCGAGCGACGTGGTAGGACTCATCGCTCTCGTCATCTTCATCTTCGCTGTCAATGTAGTCGACAGCGGTGCTGGAAGTGTTGGCGGTGGAGGGCTGGAGGACACTTGCCTCGTTAGCAATCGTATCCTCATCCATCTCTCCGCTGCCGTCATCTTCACTATTTGATCCTGCCTCCATGCGCTCATCACTGTCTTCAAGAGGGTGTAGTCCTCCCTCATCTTCCTCCACTCGGCCGCTTGTGGGTGTGGGGAATCGCTGGCGAGCCTCGGCCAGGTCTCGCTCTTGTTGTTCTCGCTCTTCTTGGTCTCACTCTGCGACTGCTCTGACGTGTTCAAGCTCCGAGCAGAAGGGGTCGTCGACGTTGTTATTGTTGTCATAGGTGAGGGTGTTGACATGGGGGATGTCGTCGATGTTGATGATGGTAAGAGGGACATGGGACATTGTAGTGGGGAGTGAAGTATCCGTTTGTCTTGTTGAGGCTGCTTTTATGTGAGTCTCAGCGCTCGGATTGGACTGTTTGAACTTCCTTATCTCGTCCTCCGCATGGACATCATCCCATGGGACCCACTGATTGTCCAAGTCGGCGTACCCTTTCCACTTGATCAGGTATTGTAGTTTGCATCCTTGCCCATGTCTTCTCGAGTCTAGTACCTTTTCGACCTTGTATTCTTCCACGTCGTTTACTAATTCTGGTGGTGGGCATTGATAGTTTACACCATGAATCAGCGTTTCTTTGTAAGGTGTGAGAAGATCTGTGTGAAACACATCGTGGATGCTCCACTGTGTGGGAAGTTCGAGTCGATAGTTAACGGGAGACATCACCTGGACAACGTTAAACGGTCCATGTCTCCTGGGCGCAAGCTTCGTGGTTGGTTGATTGGTGCGTAGGTGGCGTCCTTCTAGCCACACCTTGTCCCCTATCTGATATTTGGGGGTGTCATGATGTTTGACCCATGACTGTTGTGCTCGCCGCATTTGGTCTTGTGCTTGTTGTCTTATCTCCTTCAATTGTTCTAGCCTGGTTGTGACTCGCGGTATTGGTGATGTGGCGTCTGTCCAATTAGTACGCAGGTGATATCCCATCAGTGTCCTAAATGGAGATTCAAGTGTGGATTCGTTAATCCAATTGTTGTGTGAGAACTTGGCCATCACTAGGTGATCGGCCCAGTTGTTTTGTTGTTCGTTGACCCAGAATCTGAGGTATTGTTCCAACCACTAGTTGTTGCATTCCGACTGTCCATCTGTACGTGGGTGGTAAGCGGTTGAGATGTTTTGTTGTATTCCCAGAACGCGACATAGCTCTCTTGTGAACTTGGACGCGAATCGGGGATCTCAGTCGCTGATGATTTTTGATGGTAGTCCAAACCATGCCACCACATGCTTGGCATATAAGATGGCAGTCTCCTCACCTGATATTTCCTCTTTGCAGGGTATGAATATGGACGCTTTTGAGCAGTCATGGTCTGTGACTGTGAGTATGGAGTCGAACCCCCGCGATGCTGGGAGTTTAGTGATGAAATCCAGTGCCACCACTTCAAATGGCATCGCTTCCAGCTTTGGGAATATGGGTTGCAATGGCGCCTTCGTGGTTTGTGTGTTGACTTTATGTCATTGACATTCGGCGCATCCTCGTACATACTCAGCAATGTCTTGTTTCATTGTAGGCCACCAGTAGTGACGCTCCACCAATTGGATTGTTCGTGCTATCCCGGGATGACCATGAATGGGGGTCATGGTGTGTGGAGATTACTTCCCTAATGTCCTCTGTGGCTCCCATGATTACTAATCTTTGTCCTTGATACCACCAGAGCCCGTCAGCTTTGGTTAACTTGTGGGGGTCAACCCACTTGCGTATCCTTTGTTCATCTTGTTGTATGGCGGTGGTTGCAGTTCGTATGAATAGTTTGTTGGGTAGTACTGTGACATTTTCATTGTCTTTTTCCCCTTGGTCATAGTCAGGGCATCGGGAAAGAGCGTCAGCTCTTCCATTTGCACTTCCCTTGACATGGTGTATTTCAAAGTTGTATTCCGCCAGTTCTAGTACTTCCCTGGCGATTCTTCGACTGATTTTCTGGGGATCCCGCCAGTATTGAAGGTTGAGGTGATCAGAGAATATGTGTACTTTGTGTGGTGACCCCGCCAATAAGTGTCTCCAGTTCCTTAGCGCTTTCACAATGGCCAGCAATTCCAGATTGTAGATGTCATAGTTTCGTTCGGCTGCATTGAGTGTTGCTGAGTAGTATCCCACAGGATGTCATTTTCCATCCGATTTCTTTTGTAGTAGTACTGCTCCTACCGCGAATCCTGATGCGTCGACTTCCAGATCGAATTGTTGTGTTTGATCTGCATGTGCTAGAATAGGTTCTGTGGTGATGCGTCGCTTGAGCGTATCGAATGCCGCTTGTTGTCTTGTTCCCCATTGCCATGGATCGTCTTTGCGTGTTAGCTAGTTTAGTGGTTTGGCAATGGTGGCGAAGCCTCTGATAAATTGCCGATAAAAATTGCAGAAACCAAGAAATGATCGCACGTCCTTTACTGAGGAAGGTGATTTCCAGTCCCAAATGCCCGAAATTTTGATGGGGTCCATTCGTGTTACCCCCTCTTCAAGGATCACCCCCAGGTAATCAATACTAGGGGCGTTGAAGACGCATTTCTCTGGTTTGAAGAAGAGGTCGTGCTTCTGGGCGACCGCCAGTACATCGCAGACTGCCTCCTGGTGTTTCGCAGTGAGTGTGGCTGTCGCTTTGTTGCTATGGCGATGTCGTCCATATAGACCCTGATTGTGGTCCCCGTGGCTTCGTGCTTTGCTATTGTTATGGTCGCGTTCGACCTGAGCCTGACTTAGGCCTTTACTATGCAGTGGAAGAATGAGACTTAGCAATGCGAGTCAACGCACACAGGCGTGACTTGGTACAAGGACACCTGAAAGTGCCTTCCTAAGGGAGCAATCCTCGGTCCGGGTATTGCGAGAGAGAACCTGACTAGATTCAACTGTGGTACAAAAGAGTAAAGCTGTCGACCACATCAGTCGACAGCCGCCTTATAACTAAAACCAACTGTACGCCTTCATCAGCGATACAGCCACTACTACTACTATCAGTAATCAACATAGTAAGCAACGATAAGCGAACACGACACATCAATAAGCAATTACCAAGGCGCGAATAGTTATGAGTAAGGCGTAATGGTTTCTTGGTAAGTCTCGAGAGCGACTCATCATCTCACTTACCAGCTTGCATGGTAAATCGTAACATCACCCTCTTTACAAGGGTGAGCGCCCACGCTCAATGACCCAATTCGTAACCGTAGTAAGTCCGACGTCCGTTTCATGTTCATCATGTACCCTCCTGAGGGCATGCGCTCACCCCAATCTCGTCGCCGAGTGTTGCGCGCAGTCGACATGGACAAAGATATCGTCCTCGAGCTTCTTGATCGCCACCTCGAGTTCCGCGATGACCTCCATGGACGAGTGGTAGTGTCTCACCTCAGCCTGGAGGGATATATCCCCCAGCCTACCGAGGGCTTCGTCTACCTGTCACTTTCCACGGAAGTCAGCGCGGAAATACTGTAACTCTTCTTGGGAATACTCAGCTGCAGGGCCCATGTCTCAGCAGGGCTCTGCGTGGATATCGGCTTGATAAATGGGCGAAAACCTCCCCATCGTTCCGAACACCTCCGGGTTGTCGAGCATCTGGACCCGCACGTACTTGGCGGGGATGCGACGTCCTTCGTGCTCTATGACCATCGGAACCCAATTCATCCCGTTGTTGAGGATGAATCCGCCGGGGGTAGGCGATATGGTACGGACAGGGCGCCGCGTCGCATTCGCTCGGCGCGTAGTGATGGGCGATGGGTCCCGAGTCTCTCTGTAGGGGGGAAGGCCGCGCGCTTCGTAACCAAGGTCGGCCGTTGGTCGGTAGATAACAGCAATTGGAGATGGTCAGGACGCCTCATCGTGGGCTTCGCCAGTAAGTGTGCGGACTTGGAAAGGTATAGGGATGGGAGCGCAGTGGCAATAGTTGGGGGGGTTGTCGCACTGGGTGCAGACAACCCGAGCGACGTGGTATGACTTGTCGCTGTCATCGTCTTCGTCTTCGCTGTCAATGTGATCGACTGCGGTGCTTGAGGTGTGGGCAGTGGTGGACTGGAGGACACTTGCCTCGTCAATAGCCGTATCCTCATCCATCTCTCTGCTGCCATCCTCTTCACTATCTGATCCTGTCTCCATGCGGCCATCACTGTAACGTCCCGGGTCACAGTGCGTATCTGACCTAACCCATAAGCTAGGGGACGTTAGGATATGACGATCGAGTAGGGTAAGGGGGATGATGAGTCGCTCCCTAATACTTACTAAGATTATGTGGACCATGACTGATATGCTTACTGTACGATTACTGAGCAGACGTGGACGATTACACAGCAGAGGAGTAGGATTAGTAGTAGTGGCGGTCTCGCTGATGAAGGCGGATCGTGCGTAGGACTATATAAGGAAGCTATCGACTGTTGTGGTCGATAGCTTGGATTTCTTGTATCATTCTCATCTTGTTATCCAGAGTCGTGTTCTCTCTCGCCTTCTGAGGCCGCGTATCAAGCAAACCATCAAACGGACTCCGCCTGTGAGCGTTGAGACGATACTCTGTCTTTGTGCTAGAGTTCAGGAGTTGCTGAGTCACCGCGTTCACTCTACGATTGCCTAAGTCAGGCTCACATGCAGCTCGCACGTAACATTAAATCCAAGCTCTACTCTACATCGAACGCCGTGGCGACGGTTACCACAAAAGACGGGTGGGATTTCCAACCCTACCGAATCGAGTCAAGAGAACGGGACGCACCCACCCGCTACCTAGTAGGACAAGTCCGGTGGCGACACGTACCAGACACGAGAAGGAGCGACGAAAACAACACAGGCTATTACGCAGAAGCAGCAACCGCACAAAGGTACCACCCCGTAGTCTTTAACCAAGAACGCTGTTGCTGGGTAGAGCTCAGGTGGAGCAACACCAATAACTACTTCGAAGCGACGCAGCCAGCAGCCGACGACCTACACATCAACATCCCATTAACAGAAGCAAGACCAAGAAGCCAACAAGGACCTATAGACGGTCAAGAGGATCGCAATCTTGAATCAGAACCACCACAGACAGAGCTCCAACTACGAGCACAAACACCAGCCGCGTCAAGCGTCACCAGTGAACGACAACCAACAGAACCTAGCGACGGAGGAGAACCCGAGAACATTGCAGTGCAATCACCAGAGATAGACGCACTAGTCACACAAACAGCTGAGTTGCAGATCCCCGAACCAATCAGGGGACTACCATATAGCTATATGACGACCCAAACAGAAGTATCACCACCACGGCTCGTCATCAACGAGCAAACTGGTCATGTCCAGACAATACAACCCGAAGACATGGAAGCCGTCAATAGGGCAATGGGACCAGATGTTCCTGACGCACCAAGCATCCCTGAAGGAACCGATATGTTCTACGAATTCAGGCTTAACCGCAACCGAGTACCATCACCCGACAACAGGCCGTTCCCACCCACAAGACGACAAAGAGGAGGAGGAGATCCACCAGGAGGAGGTCCACCAGGAGGAGGTCCACCCAATGGTGGTTGGCCACAAGGAGGAGGAGGAGGACCACCTCCAGCAGGACCAGCAATAGCACCTCAACAAGGAGGAAGCGACAAGTTCATCGGTAACCCACCGCCAACATTTACGGGCTTGAGATCCCAAGCAGAAGTGTTTATCCTTCAATGGGAGGTATACGCGGGAGTCAATGCCAACCATTCGGCCATGAGGAACAAATATCAGAAAGCTATGTTGTTCCTCACATACATACAGGGAAACGCAGTTAACCAGTGGGTAATGTCCGCAAGCCGATGGCTTGTCAATGAGGTGGCCACCGGAACGGATCAATTCTACAACAGGTTATGGGAAAACCTGCTCAGCGCCTTCCAGAGGCAATTCGGTGATGTTCTCAGCAAGGAACGAGCCCAAGCCCAGCTCGACGCAGGCATACATATGAAGGATGGAAAAATCGACGACTACATTGCTCAATTCGAACAACTGGTCCGACACGTGGGGTATAACATCAATGCCGAACAAACGCTCAAGTATTTCACAAAGGGGCTACCACGGGCCCTTTATGAAACTATGTATCAACACGACGACCCACGAAACTACGAAGAATGGAGGGAGTCTGCCTTGAAAAGGCAACAAAAATGGATCCACATGCAGACAGTCCGAGGAAACTTGGATGCTTTTAAACCAGGACGGGCACCAGGAGGAGCGCTAGCTAAGTTGCTTGCACCACTCCAAAATGACGACCGAATGGACACATCCGCAGATCGAGTACGAGGACGATTGGCAGGAGCCGAGGAAATCGTCAACAACCATTACAGGAATAGCAATCCACCACGACCACCAGTTGCACCACAAGGAGGATTCCTCCAAAGAAGGTTTCAACGCGATCACAGCCAAACGCAGTGTTACAACTGCCAGAAGCTAGGTCACATCAGCCGTGACTGTAGGCAACCTCGGCGACGATGCAAGGTACAAACACGAACCACAGACGCAGAACAAACCAAAGAAGAAAAAGCGGCCGAATGGCTACAAGGCGTCGCTGGAGATGACGAAGAAGTAAAGGACCTGGTCCTACAGCAGTTGATGGGACAGGATTTTGGAAATGCCTAAACCCGGCGGCCTGGGTAAGGGCAATACGTTGTAACTCTGTGTACATTATGCGCTACCGATCTATGCGAGTACCAGTTTCAATCCGCGCAAGTTACAATATGGCCAACATAAAAGCGTTAGTGGACTCCGGAGCCACAGACAACTTCATACATCCAAATTTTGTCAAAAGGATGGGATTAGGACAACGGGCACTAGATAAGCCCAAAAACATCTATAACATCAACGATACCACTAATAAAGCGGGTCAGATAACTCACTATCTAACACTTAACGTGGAGACAGGAGGCAGCAAGAAAGAAATGCGCTTCCTCATTACAGACATCGGAAAAGAAGATGTACTGTTGGGATACCCATGGCTTGCCACCTACGAACCAAAGTTTAGCTGGCGCCATGCCACAATAGATGAGAAACAACTCCCTATTGTACTACGATCAGTTAACCCAAACGACAGGAGAACAGTCCTGGCAAAACTACTGACAGAAGAACAAAAAGATCAACGAGTCTCACGAATGTTCACCAAAGAAACGAAAGAACAAATCGTGACAGAAATGAGAAACCAAGTATACGGACGGCGGACGGCGGTCGAACTAGCAGTCGATGCCAAACAATATACCGCAAAAATCGACATACCAAAAGAATACCAACGCTTTGCAAAGGTATTCAGTGAAGAAGAATCAAAGAGGTTTCCACCCAAACGAAGTTGCGACCACACAATAGACTTCAAGAAAGGGGTACCCGATGTCATAGACTGCAAAGTATACCCCATGACAAGGATAGAAGATGCAGCTCTAGATGACTTCATTGATGAACAAATGGAAAAAGGGTATATCCGACCCTCAAAATCTCCGTACGCATCATCATTTTTCTTTATTAAAAAGAAGGACGGAAAGCTACAACCGGTACAGGACTATCGTCGAATCAACGAATGGACGATATGGAACCAATACCCATTGCCCCTCATTGACGATCTAATCAGAGATCTTGGGGGAGCCCAAATATTCAGCAAACTCGATGTCCGACAAGGATACAACAACATTCGCATTAAAGAGGGGGACGAACACAAAGCCGCATTCAAAACACGTCGCGGACTCTTCGAGCCAACAGTAATGTACTTTGGACTCTGTAACTCACCTGCAATGTTCCAAAGCTTCATGAACGAGATCTACCAACCGATCATCGCAAAACATGAAGCCGAAGGAACCACTATCCGCGTCTATATGGATGATATCGCCATTGCCACAAAACGACACCCTCAGTCGACCATCAAACATCAAAACGCGGTCTGCGACGTACTAGCAATCGCTCAGAAACATGATCTGTTCTTTAAAACAGAGAAATGTGTCTTCAACGCGTCCAGTATCGATTACCTGGGGGTAATCCTTGAAGAGGGGGTGACACGTATGGACCCCGTCAAAATTTGGGCGTACGCGACTGGCAATCCCCATCCTCTGTCAAGGACGTACGATCATTTCTGGGTTTTTGCAATTTTTACTGGCAATTCATCAGGGGTTTCGCTAACATCGCCAAACCGCTAAACGAACTAACGCGCAAAGATGAACCATGGTGATGGGGAACAAGAGAACAAGCAGCATTCAACACACTCAAACAACGAGTCATCACAGAACCGATTCTAGCACATGCGGATCAAACACAACAATTCGATTTAGAAGTCGATGCGTCAGGATTTGCCGTCGGAGCAGTGCTACTACAAAAGAAATCAGATGGGAAACGACATCCCGTAGGATACTACTCCGCAACACTCAACGCTGCTGAACGCAACTACGATATATACAATCTCGAGTTGCTAGCTATCGTAAAGGCACTACGGAACTGGCGCCACCTGCTGGCTGGATCACCACACAAAGTACGCATATTCTCCGATCACCTCAATCTCCGATACTGGCGCGTCCCCAGAAAATCAGCAGACAATCGCTAGAGAAGTGCTGGAACTAGCGGAATACAACTTTGAAATACACCATGTGAAGGGAACCGCCAATGGGAGAGCCGACGCACTCTCCCGACGACCTGACTACGATCAAGGGGAGAAGGACAATGAAGATGTCACAGTTCTACCAGATAAACTGTTCATACGGACTACTATGACAAGCCCACAACAGGACGAGCAGAGGATACGCAAGTGGGTCGACCCTCACAAGCTAACCAAAGCAGACGGACTCTGGTGGTATCGCGGACAACAAATGGTTGTGACAGGAACGATAGAAGCAATCAGACAAATAATCGCTGACCACCACGATCCTCCCGTCCACGGCCATCCAGGAATCAACCGAACAACACAGCTAACAGAACGTTGCTACTGGTGGCCCACGATGAAACACGACATCGCTGAATACGTTCGAGGATGTGCCAAATGCCAACGACACAAGGTCAATACGCAAAAGACGAGAGCACCATTACAACCAATATTCCCAAAACCGGAAGCGACACCATTTGAAGTGGTGGCACTAGACTTCATCACTAAACTCCCGGTGTTGCAAGGTCATGATTCAATATTAACAGTCACTGATCATGACTGTTCGAAGGCGTCAATATTCATACCGTGTAAGGAGGAAATTTCAGGTGAGGAAACCGCAATGCTGTATGCCAAACACGTGGTCGCCCGATTTGGACTACCAACGAAAATCATCAGCGACCGAGACCCGCGGTTCGCATCAAAATTCACAAGAGAACTATGTCGAATCCTAGGAATACAACAAAACATCTCCACCGCCTACCACCCACGAATGGATGGACAGTCTGAACGTACCAACCAATGGTTGGAGCAGTACCTCCGATTCTGGGCTAACGAGAGACAAGACAACTGGGCTGACCACCTAGCAATAGCCAAGTTCGCACACAACAACTGGGCAAACGAATCCACACGCGAAACTCCATTCAAGTTGCTGATGGGCTATCACCCACACACCAACTGGACAGATAAAACATCACCCATACCACAGGTCACGAGCAGACTAGAACAATTGAAGGAGATAAGACACCAGGCACAGGAACGAATGCGCAGCGCACAACAGTCATGGATCAAACATCGTGACACCCCCAAATATCAGGTAGGGGACCGAGTATGGCTAGAAGGACGTCACCTGCGAACCCATCAACCAACCACAAAGCTTGCGCCCAGGAGACATGGACCATTCAGGGTTGTCCAGGTGATGTCCCCTGTCAATTACAGACTCGAACTTCCCACGCAGTGGAGCATCCATGATGTGTTTCACACAGATCTTCTCACACCTTACAAAGAAACGCTGATTCATGGGGAAAACTATCAGCACCCACCACCAGAATTGGTAGGGGACGTGGAAGAATATGAAGTCGAAAAGGTACTAGACTCGAGAAGATACGGGCGCGGGCACAAACTACAATGCCTGATCAAGTGGAAAGGATATGCCGACTCGGATAACCAGTGGGTCTCATGGGACGATGTACACGTGGACAAAGAGATAAGGAAGTTTAGACGCGCTAATCTGGGGGCCGAAACTCACATAAAAACGATCCAGGGAAAGCGACCAGAATCCCCATCTCACACTCCAATGTCTCATGCTCCCCTCACCATTATCAACATTGGCGACATCCCCTATGTCAACACCCTCACCACCTACGACGCCACCAATAACGTGGACGACCCCTTTTGTTCAGCGGTCGAATACGTCTGAACAACAGCCAAAAGAGACCGAGAGGAGCGAGAACAACACGAACGAGACTTGGCCGAGGCTCGCCGGCGATTCCCCACACCCACAAGCGGCCGAGTGGAGAGCGATGAGGAGGACTCGCAGCTGTTGCGGCAGGTCATGACCTCCTGGAGGATGGATCAGGTAGCGAGGATGACAGCACAGGAGAGACGGACGAGGATACAGTTGCTGATGAGGCAAGTATCCTCCAGCCCTCCACCGCCTTCACGTCCACCACCGCTGTCGACCGATATGACAGTGATGAGTCCAGCGGAGAGTCAGACGACGGGTCATATCACGATGCAAGAGTCGTGTGCACCCGATGCGACAACCCCGCAGACTACTGCCATTGCGCCCCGAATACGTGCCACCACGATTGGCCGAAGACACCCGCGACATTACCAAAGAGACCGACTATACCACATCACCACCTGTCGCCGTCATCTATGGGCTCATGGCAGATGAGGGGTACACGGCAAGAGGAATGCCCCCCTACACAGAGGCACATGATCCGTCCCCCATCACTACGCGCAGAACGCATGCGGCGAGGCACCCTGTCTGTGCCCTATCGCCTACTCCCCGGGATTCGTCCGCAACCATGGGGCGAACTGGATACCGCTGATCATACAGCAAGAAGGTCGCCGCATCCCGCCCAATTTGTGCGGCTGTGAATGCTCGACAACCCCAAGGCATTCGGAACGATGGGGAGGGGCGAGCCGGTATACCGAGGAGACATACACGCTGAGCCAATGCGTGATATGGGACCAGCAGCTGAGTACACGCGCGAAGAACTACAATATCTCCGCGCTGACTTCTGGGGACGACGCCAGGTCGATGAAGCGCTTGCCAGGCTGGGAGATATCTCCCTCGCCGCAGAGGTGAAGCAGTATCGCGCGTCCAGGAGGTCATCGTGGAGCTCGAAGCCGCAATCAAGAGGTTGGAGGACGACATCTTCGTCCATATCGACCATGCGCGACACTCAGCAGCTCGGCTAGGTCGAGCACATGCCATCAGGAGAATACAAGACGAGCATGAGACAGACGTGGGGCTGACCAAGGTGCCCAATTGGGTAGTAGAGCGTGGGCGCTCACCCTTGTGAAGGGGGTGATGTAACGTCCCGGGTCACAGTGCGTATCTGACCTAACCCATAAGCTAGGGGACGTTAGGATATGACGATCAAGTAGGGTAAGGGGGATGATGAGTCACTCCCTAATACTTACTAAGGTTATGTGGACCATGACTGATACGCTTACTGTACGATTACTGAGCAGACGTGGACGATTACACAGCAGAGGAGTAGGATTAGTAGTAGTGGCGGTCTCGCTGATGAAGGCGGATCGCGCGTAGGACTATATAAGGAAGCTATCGACTGTTGTGGTCGATAGCTTGGATTTCTTGTATCATTCTCATCTTGTTATCCAAAGTCGTGTTCTCTCTCGCCTTCTGAGGCCGCGTATCAAGTAAACATCAAACGGACTCCGCCTGTGAGCGTTGAGACGATACTCTGCCTTTGTGCTAGAGTTCGGGAATTGCTGAGTCACCGCGTTCACTCTACGATTGCCTAAGTCAGGCTCACGTGCAGCTCGCACGT